>OY740809.1:34667326-34689826 GCA_963514005.1 Raja brachyura | reverse complement strand
TTTCTTAAGAAAATATAAATTTTTTTAAAATTGCCTAAGTGTCCAAATAATATTCACACAATAATCCACAATATAACATAATTTTTAAATCTTATTTTCATGAATTTCTGGGCCAAATAGAAGGAATTTAGTGTTTACTGCCTGTAAATTAATGGCCATTTAAATCAACAGCGAGTGGGTTTTAGTGGAATGCAGTGGATTGGAACGTTGCGGTTTGCGGTGAAGTCGGGAGGAAAAATACTGTTGGTTCATACATTTTTTTGGACCCCATTTCGCAACATGAAAATGTGATTAAAGCCTCCCTAAAAACCAACTTTTAATATAAAAATAAACTGTGTACCTTTTTTTCTCCCCTACGCAAAATCCTTCCCGTTGTCGGCGCTCACGGCTTTTGAAGGTGATTTTTAAATTACTCTAGTTAATAAATAATCTAGCGTAATTTAAAAATACCTTCATTCATGAAATGTCGGAGCGGTTTTTCTTCCGCGACGAAATCGCCCCACATGGATCGACTTTCCCAGTCTGCAGAAAAACGGCACTTTAAGCCCGCCCCCCTCTGAAAGGCGCCAAAGTCACGCACACGGGGAGCAGCAGAACTGTAGTGCTGCTCAAGGTAAGTTTTGTAACATACCTACTTAAGGGTTTCGGCCCAAAACGTTGCCTATTTCCTTCGCTCCACA
The DNA here is from genome assembly GCA_963514005.1 of Raja brachyura. The sequence continues at coordinate 34,689,146 of OY740809.1, read as the reverse complement.
GATGCTGCTGCACCCGCTGAGTTTCTCCAGCACTTCTGTCTGCCTTCCATAAATAATATGTCATCTGTCAGATGCCTTGTATGAGTGGAGGATGTGAGCAGAAGAGTATAATAGTTTCATCATTAGGAAAATATCTTCAAGTGCAAACCATCAAGGATGATGCGAGTTCTATTTGCAGCATAAATTAAAAATTAATACTTGCAGTAGCTTTCAAAGAACCCTTCCCAAACATATTCACACTTTTAGTTTGCCTGGGGCAGCATGGTGGCGAAAGTTCACATTTGCACTGACTATCAATCTGACCCTCTTAAAGTGCCGTTTGCAAACTCAAAGCTGCACACTTCACGCTGTTCCTCCTCAGTTTGCTTCACCTCCCCCCCCCCCCCCCCCCGTGCCTGCGGCACGGTGGCGCAGCGGTACAGTTGCTGCCTCGCAGCGCCAGAGACCCAGGTTCGATGCCGACCGCGGGTCCTGTCTGTACAGGGGTTTGCACGTTCTCCCCCGTGGACCTGCGTGGGTTTTCTCCAGGTGCTCCGGTTTCCTCCAGTATCTCATTGATACATATACACACAGTTTAAGGATGAGGGGTAAGCCATTTAGAACGGAGATGAGGAAACACTTTTTCTCACAGAGAGTGGTGAGTCTGTGGAATTCCCTACCTCAGAGGGCGGTGGAGGCCGGTTCTCTGGATACTTTCAAGAGAGAGCTAGATAGGGCTCTTTAAAATAGCGGAGTCAGGGGATATGTGGAGAAGGCAGGAACGGGGTACTGATTGGGGATGATCAGCCATGATCACATTGAATGGCGGTGCTGGCTCGAAGGGCCGAATGGCCTCCTCCTGCACCTACTGTCTATTGTCTATTGTCTCCCACACTCCAAAGACGTGCAGGTTTATAGGTTAATTGGCTTCAGTAAAGACTGTAAATTGTGTAGGATGGTGTACGGGGGTCGCTGGTCGGCGCAGACTCGGTGGGCCGAAGGGCCTGTTTCCACACTGTATGTCTAAACTAAACTGAACTAAACTAAACTGAACTGGTGGTGGAAAGACAGACACAAGGAACTGCAGATGCTGGTTTACCAAAAAAACACGCAAACTGCTGGAGTAACTTCAGCAGGTCAGGCGGCATCTATGGGGAAGGGTCCCAACCTAGAATGTCACCAATCCTGATTGTCCAGAACTGCTGAGTTACTGCAGCACTTTATGTATTCTTTTGTAAACCAGCGTCTGCAGTTCCTTGTGCTAGCATCTCTGGAGAATTGGCTGCCCATTCCCTCCACAGATGTGGCCTGACAGTAGACAATAGGTGCAGGAGGAGGCCATTCGGCCCTTCGAGCCAGCACCGCCATTCAATGTGATCACGGCTGATCATCCCCAATCAGTACCCCGTTCCTGCCTTCTCCCCATATCCCCTGACTCCGCTATTTTTAAGAGCCCCATCTAGCTCTCTCTTGAAAGCATCCAGAGAACCGGCCTCCGCCGCCCTCTGAGGCAGAGAATTCCGCAGACTCACCACTCCCTGTGAGAAAAAGTGTTTCCTCGTCTCCGTTCTAAATGGCTTACTCCTCATCCTTAAACTGTGTGTGGCCCCCTGGTTCTGGACTACCCCAACTTTGATTTTCCAGCATCTGCAGTTCCTCCTTAAACGGGATCCATCTGAGTTGATTTTTGTTCCATTTAGTCACGACGACGGCTGTTTCATATTTAAATCGTCAGTCAGTCAGTCAGCCCGTGAGAGGTGTTTTTAATTCCATTTCTCATCCACAGCGAGATATGAGTAAGTGCCACTCAATGATACAGGAAAGGTGACAGTGAAGTGTTTGTGTGATTGGCGTCGAGGAGCCAACAGCAACCAAGTTAAAGTCTGACTAGAGACATGCAAGGAACTTTTTTTCAATTAATTCAATTATTTATAATAATATGTGCAGTAGGAAATAATTCGAAACTAAACCCACCAGTCTCCCCACGTAAAACAAAGTCACGCACAGGCGTCCTCCAACCCAGGAGAAACTCATGGTCAGCCATCACCGAAGGGGGCCTAATGCCCCTGTCCCACTTAAGTGATGTTTTAGGCAACTACAGGCGTCTAGGCTGTCGCCACACGGCCACTGGTGATTGCCGGGGTGCCACCTGTAGTCGTGAGTCGTCTCCTCAGTCGCCCAAAGAATCGCAGCGTTTTTCTGCTCGCCGCGTTTGGGCGACAGTCGGCTTGCCGTAGGTTGTCGCTGGTGCTGACCGGTGAATTCCATCGGCGACCACCTACATCAATCTGCGTCAACCGGCGACAGGTAGCGGCGACTGAGTTGTCTTTTGTTGCAGCTTGTTGAGGGTGGACATCGGTGTGGACGTCCTAATGGGTCGCCGGTTGTCGGTAGCCGGCCGTAGCCGGACATTGTCTAGGAGGTAGCTTGTCTAGACATTGTCGTGGGGGGGGTCCAGTCGCCGGTTTTTCGTCGACCTGCTACGACTATGACAGTCGCCGGCAGTCGCCGAAACACATTGCCTAAGTAGGACAGGCCCATAAGAGTTCCTTCTTAAACAATGAACCGCAGGTGCTGGTTTAGAAAAAAAGGGCAGGAAATGATGGAGTAACGCAGCTCTTTCAGACTGGGGACGCGACCCGAAACCATATAACCATACAACCATATAACAATTACAGCACGGAAACAGGCCTTCTCGGCCCTTCCAGTCCGTGCCGAACATTTATTTTCCCCTAGTCCCATCTACCTGCACCCAAACCATACCCCTCCATTCCCTTCCCGTCCATATACCTATCCACTTTACTTTTAAATGTTAAAAATCGATCCTGCCTCCACCACTTCTGCTGGAAGATCATTCCACACAGCCACCACTCTCTGAGTAAAGAAGTTCCCCCTCATGTTACCCCTAAACTCCTGTCCCTTAATTCTCATGTCAAGCCCTCTTGTTTGAATCTTCCCTACCCTCAATGGGAAAAGCTTATCCACGTCAACTCTGTCTATCCCTTTCATCATTTTAAAGTCAAAGAAATATTCCTCAATAGCAAATATACTCTTAAGCCGCTGCTTCTCCATCCTTGTTTCAGGATGCATTCCACACCCAGCATGGAGGGGACATTTTTCATTTAGACCAATTTATTATTTATTTTCAATTTATGAGCAGCTTTTGCTTCCAATTCTTGACGGGTACAGCATCACGTGAATCCGAATATAGACGCAAAATGCTGGAGTAACAATAAGATTGTTAAGGGCTTGGACACCCTACAGATAGGAAACTCGATGTTCCCGGTGTTGGGTCTAACAAGCTCGTTTGCAAAGTTGAAACGCACGGCCAAAGGAAGGGCGACTGGTAACATTGGCCTCACAGTGGCACGGTGGCGCAGCGGGTAGGGCTCTGAACATTGGCATGTGTTCCTGCATCATATCTGCAGCGCCAGGGGAACACTGGAGAATCATACTGACTGTGAGTTACTGACATGAGTTGTCGGTTACTTACAAAGGCACATTTGTTGATAATGATGCTCTAACAAAATGCCCCCAACGTACTTCAACTCGGCAAAGGCACACATGTCGAGTTGTGTTCTGAAACAAACAATGTTCTTACCTGTCACATCTCCTGCAAAGTGCCCCAATGAAACCAATCGAGTACTTTTTGAAGATAGACACAAAAAAGCTGGAGTAACTCGGCGGGACAGGCAGCATCTCTGGAGAGAAGGAATGGGTGACGTTTCGGGTCGAGACCCTTCTTCGGCAGACCCGAAACGTCACCCGTTCCTTCTCTCCAGAGATGCTGCCTGTCCCGCCGAGTTACTCCAGCTTTTTTGTGTCTATCTTTGGTTTAAACCAGCATCTGCAGTTGCTTCCTACGCAAGCACTTCTTGAAGTATACTCAAGTTTTAGGAAGCACAAGGTTCTTGTGAGATAGAATGAGGCCATTCGGCCCATCGAGTCCATGCTAGACCTCAGCAGAACAATCCCATCGGTCCCATTCCACCTCTCTCAGCCTGGAAAGAATTAATGTGGAGGGGATGTTTCCACTAGTGGGAGAGTCTAGGACCAGAGAGCACAGCCTCAGAATTAAAGGATGTACCTTTATAAAGTAGATGAGAAGGAATTTCTTTAGTCAGAGGATGGTGAATCTGTGGGATTCATTGCCGTAGAAGGCTGTGGAGGCCAAGTCAGTGGATATATTTAAGGCAGGGATAGACAGGTTATTGTTCAAATGAGTTTATTGTCATGTATCCCTGATAGGACAATGAAATTCTTGCTTTGCTTCAGCACAACAGAACATAGTAGGCATTGACGACAGAACTGATCAGTGTGTCCATATACCATTATATAAATATATACACACATGAATTAATAAACTGATAAAGTGCAAATAACAGATAATGGGTTATTAATGATCAGAGTTATGTCCGAGCCAAGTTTAATAGCCTGATGGCTGTGGGGAAGTAACTATTCCTGAACCTGGTCGTTGCAGTCTTCAGGCTCCTGTACCTTCTACCTGAAGGTAGCGGGGAGATGAGTGTGTGGCCAGTACGAAGAACATGGTCTATTCTCTCCAATCAAGTAAATTTGCAAACAATTGTGTTCCGTTCATTGGTTCATAAGTTGATATCCTTGATCAGACATTGCCGGCTTAACCTTGCGCTAAACGCCACTCCCTTATCATGTATCCATACACTGTAAATGGCTCGATTGTAATCATGTATTGTCTTTCCGCTGGCTGGTTAGCACGCAACAAAAGCTTTTCACTGTGCGACAATAATCGATAAACTTAACTAAACTAAACGATGTCCTCTGGTTCTCGATTCCCTTACTCTGGGCAAGAGACTCTGTGCGTCATCTGCAGTTCCTCCTTACACCAGGTTATTTTAGACAAAGTAACAGAAATTTGACGGAGACAAAGGTGCTGGCGAAACTCAGCGGGTGCAGCAGCATCTATGGAGCGAAGGAAATAGGCAACGTTTTGGGCCGAAACCCTTAAGGAAATAGGCAACATTTCGGGCCGAAACCCTTAAGGAAATAGGCAACGTTGCCTATTTCCTTCGCTCCATAGATGCTGCCGCACCCGCTGAGTTCCTCCAGCACTTTTGTCTACCTTCGATTTTCCAGCATCTGCAGTTCCTTCTTAAACAGAAAGTTTAGGGAGGGAATGTGTGTGTAGGAAGCAAGAAGGTTTATACCCAAGATAGGCACAAAATGCCGGAGTAACTCCGGAGATGCTGCCTGTCCCGCTGAGTTACTCCAGCATTTATGTGTCTAATTCAGGGTGGGAGATAGCTCGATGCAATCTGCTTGTGTACTAAACGGAATTTGAGACGGTGATTTACAATTGTCCTCTCAGCAAGATTCAAGGCTGTGGAATAGAAGTAGCCAGTTTAACCTAGATCAGAGCGCAAATAATAGTTACAGGCGGAATATAGATGAAGGCAAGCCAGCGTGTATCTGTTGAGGTCAAATGACATTTAACCGGTTAGATGGGATTTCTTGATAAAGTTACAGCAGGAGTTGATGAGACGAATGTAATTGATACACAAACTTCCAGAGAGATTTTGATAAGGATCTGTCTAACAAGCTCGTTTGCAAAGTTGAAACGCAAGGCCAAAGGAAGGGCGACTGGTAACATTGGCCTCGCAGTGGTACGGTGGCGCAGCGGGTAGAGCTGCTGCCTCACATCGCCAGAGACCCAGGTTTGATCCTGACTACGGGTGCTGCCTGTGTGTGTGGAGTCCGCACGTTCTCTCCGTGACCGTGTGGGTTTCCTCCCACTCTCCTTCTGCAGTTGTACAGAACCCTGGTGAGACCACACCTCGAGTATTATGTGCAGTTTTGGTCCCCTAATTTGAGGAAGGACATTCTTGCTATTGAGGGAGCCCAGCGTAGGTTTACAAGGTTAATTCCCGGGATGGCGGGACTGTCATATGCTGAGAGAATGGAGCAGCTGGGCTTGTACACTCTGGAGTTTAGAAGGATGAGAGGGAATCTCATTGAAACATATAAGATTGTTAAGGGCTTGGACACACTAGAGGAAGGAAACATGTTCCCGATGTTGGGGGAGTCCAGAACCAGGGGTCACAGTTTAAGAATAAGGGGTAAGCCATTTAGAATGGAGACGAGGAAACACTTTTTCTCACAGAGTTGTGAGTCTGTGGAATTCTCTGCCTCAGAGGGCGGTGGAGGCCGATTCTCTGGATGCTTTCAAGAGAGAGCTAGATAGGGTTCTTAAAGATAGCGGAGTCAGGGGATATGGGGAGAAGGCAGGAACGGGGTACTGATTGGGGATGATCAGCCATGATCACATTGAATGGCGATGCTGGCTCGAAGGGCCGAATGGCCTACTCTTGCACCTATTGTCTATTGTCTATATCCCAGAGCTGTGCGGGTTCATTGGCGAATCGGCCCGTGTAACTTGCAACTAGTGCGTAGCGAGTGGATGAAAACGTGCGATAATGTAGAACTGGTGTGGACGGGCGAGGAATGGTCGGTGTGGACTTGGTGGGCAGAAGGGTTGCCATGCTGTATGTCTAATCTAATCATAATCTAAAATGGTTTCTGGAACAAGAGATTAAGGTCCTAAGTACAAGAGTAAAGAACATCTTGAGTCACAAACAGCTTCTTCCCCTCTTGACCGTTATCAGGCTTCTGAACGGCCCTTCCGAAGTGGATAGAGAACTGGCTAGCAGACAGGAGGCAAAGGGTAGGAGTAAACGGGTCCTTTTCAGAATGGCAGGCAGTGACTAGTGGGGTGCCGCAAGGCTCAGTGCTGGGACCCCAGCTATTTACAATATATATTAATGATTTGGACGAGGGAATTCAATGCAACATCTCCAAATTTGCAGATGACACCAAGCTGGGGGGTATAGTTAGGTGTGAGGGGGATGCTTGGAGGCTGCAGGGTGATTTGGATAGGCTGAGTGAATGGGCAGATGCATGGCAGATGCAGTATAATGTGGATAAATGTGAGGTTATCCACTTTGGTGGCAAAAACATGAGGGTAGACTATTATCTGAATGGTGGAGATTAGGGGAGATGCAACGAGACCTGGGTGTCATGGTACACCAGTCATTGAAAGTAGGCATGCAGGTGCAGCAGGCAGTGAAGAAAGCAAATGGTATGTTAGCATTCATAGTGAAAGGATTTGAGTATAGGAGCAGGGAGGTTCTACTGCAGTTGTACAGGGTTTTGGTGAGGCCACACCTGGAGTATTGCGTACAGTTCTGGTCTCCAAATCTGAGGAAAGACATTCTTGCCATAGAGGGGGTACAGAGAAGATTCACCAGACTGATTCCTGGGATGTCAGAACTTTCATATGAGGAAAGACTGGATAGACTCGACTTGTACTCGCTGGAATTTAGAAGATTGAGGGGGGATCTTATAGAAACTTACAAAATTCTTAAGGGGTTGGACAAGCTAGATGCTGGAAGATTGTTCCCGATGTTGGGGGAGTCCAGAACAAGGGGTCACAGTCTAAGGATAAGGGGGAATTCCTTTAGGACCGAGATGAGGAAAACATTCTTTACACAGAGAGTGGTGAGTCTCTGGAATTCTCTGGTAGTTGAGGCCAGTTCATTGGCTATATTTAAGAGGGAGTTGGATGTGGCCCTTGTGGCTAAAGGGATCAGGGGGTATGGAGAGAAGGCAGGTACGGGATACTGAGTTGGATGATCAGCCATGATCATATTGAATGGCGGTGCAGGCTCGAAGGGCTGAATGGCCTACTCCTGCACCTATTTTTCTATGTTCTATGTTCCATAAGCTAGGGTACTGTTTGATTCACCTCTACCCCATTGCGGACATTGGACTTTGTGGAACTGATGCGTGACAATGCTGAGAAATATATTCTGCACTCGGTTTCTCTGTATCTTCCCCTTAGCTCTACCTATTGTACATGAGTCTGACTGTTCTACTTAGGTTTGGTAGACCTGATCTGATTGACTAGCAAGCCAAACTAATCTTTTCACTGTTCCTTGGTACATGTGACAATAAAAGCTGTCTGTAAATAAACTGTGCTGTTTGTACGGAGTTTGCACGTTCTCCCCGTGACCGCGTGGGTTTCCCCCGGGTGCTCCGGTTTCCTCCCACACTCCAAAGACGTGCAGGTTTCAAGATTAATAGGCTTCAGTAAAATTGAAAATTGTCCCTAGTGTGTAGGATAGTACGGGGTGCTCGCAGGTCGGAATGGACTCGGTGGGCCGAAGGGTCTGTTCCTGCTTCAGACTTATTGTGGGGGGGGGGGGGGGGGAGGGGGGTGTTGGAGGGAATTGTCACCTTGTCGTGGTGGAGAAGCTCGTGTGGACCTGAGATCCTGAGAGCGATGCCGTCTGGAGCGATGCTCCTGGTAGGGCCATCCATGGCGGTAAGGTCGAGGGGGAGGCCTCTGACAAAGAGCGATCCAACCAAGACCTCAACGGTGGAACAGGCGGAGGACGATGGCTGACCTTAGTGGAGCGTCACAACGGCTGGGTAGGCGGATGAAGGCTGCGGCAGAAAAGGGTCTCCGGTCGTCTTGGACTCCATGCCACTGGATCCTGACCCAGATCTGTCAAGGACCGTGGGGTGGCTGTCTGTGCACCAGTCTCCCCACGTTAAACAAAGTCATGCACAGGCGTCCTCCAACCCTGGAGACACCCATGGTCAGCCATCACCGAGGGGGGGTTAAGGAGGGGATTGGAAGCAAGAAAAACAGTCCCTCCCCCCCCCCCCCCCCCCCCCTACGATCAGTCTGAAGAAGAGTCCAGATCCGAAACGTCACCTGTCCAAGTTCTCCAGAGATGCTGCGCGACCTGCTGAGTTACTCCAGCATTTTGTGTTTTGCGTTGGGGCGCCGTCCTGTACGGGTTTGGCTGCCCAGCCTGCAGCTGTCCGTCTTATCTCTCTTTTTTTAATTTTTAGTTAGTTGAGTTTTTTGTTTTTTGGAATCCTAGCCTTTTTTTATGTGGGGGGGGGGGGAGGGGAAGGGGGAACTGCTTTCTAGGGTCCCTACCTGGTCGGAGAGGCAGCTTTTCTCCGGGCTGCACCGTCGACCCGTCCTCGCGGTCTACCAGCGGGGCCTGGAGCGGCGTTTCCTGGGGGGACCGCCCAGAGCCACGGCTTCGGCAGCGGCTCAGCGCTGGAGCGCCATCGTGGAGCGGAGCGGGCGATACCTTGCCTGGGTCGCCACGCTGGAGCTCCGGTGAGCTGAAGACCGCGGAGGTGAGCATCGCGGAGCTGCGGGACTGTGGGGCGGCGCTGAAATTTAAGTCGGGAGCCTGGGATCTCTCGGCGAGATCGCCAGTTGTGGAGCTCCATCCAGCGCAACCTGTTGGCGTCGAAAGCCGCGGTCTCCAGCAAGGAAGCGGCCGTTACAGGCACCCTGAGCCGCTGAGAGGGTTCTCCCGTCGCCGGAGCACCATCACCCGGCGAAGAAGGGCCTGGAACATCGACCCCCATAGCGGCGACTGTTGGGGCCTCAATAGGCCCAACTATGGGTGAACTGGGGTGGGGTCTGGACTTTGTGCCTTCCCACATAATGGGAACCATTGTGGGGGATGTTTTTTATGTTTATGTTAAATTCTTTAATGTTATGTCCTATCTTTATCTGTGTGCTGCACGGCAAGACAAATTTCACTGCACCAATTGGCGTATGTGACAATGAGTTGCTTTGTCCTTTTGTCCTTTTTGTCATCCTTGGTGTAAACCAGCATCTGCAGTTCCTTTATATTACATCTTGGGTCGTGAATGTTCTGTGCAGTAACTGTTGTGTGATTCAGTGAAGTAATTGCATAAAGATCTTCGTCCAATCTGCACGATTCACATTTCGATGCCCTAGTTTTATCGAGAGTGGGAGTTGGCTCGGTGGAGCGTTGAAAGAACGCATTGATGGGCCCAAATGAGACAAACTCCTCTGATGAACAAGGAGGACCAGCGATACACCAGTGTATTCCACTCCTTTTCAATTCTGCACAGTTCTAGCTGTGACAACAAGCTAGAGCGTCCTCACAAGCAGAGCGACAGACAGGCGATAACAAACTGACAGGAAATAACAGAAGGTTTCAATTAAAGAAAACTTTTCACCCTTTTCTCAAACGACGTTGAACATATTGAATAAATTTACATTTTTATTTTACCAGGGCATTGAGATTTCTTTCTGGCAGGCAGCGTTGGACCAATGCTGCCTCGTTCATCGTTTTATCTTTGGCGTATCTATTTGTTCCGTATCTCTCCACATCACCGTCTATACATCTCTCGTGTCCCTGTCCCCACCGGCTCTCAGTCTGAAGAAGGGTCTCGGCCCGAAAGGTCACCCATTCCTTTTTCTCCCGAGACGCTGCCCGACCCGCTGAGTTACTGCAGCATTTAGTCTCTATTTTCGTTCTCCTCGTACCTTGTTATTTAGGAGCAGCTTTCTTCCAAGAGTCCGTGAACACACGCTGACGTGTTCTGCAAATAGCCAGCTCGCACAGTTGGACTTTTTTTTGTTTTTGCTAGATAATACTGAAGTGTGAAGTACAGGGAAGTTATATAAGGGTGGCAGTTCTATAAAAGCTCTGCTTTGGGCGATACATGTGATGCGGAAGGCTCGGCACAATAGCTGGGAAAGTTCATGAACTGCCGTGGTCTGACTATCTGCTCCTTTTGTCAAGGAACAAGACGTGGATCCATGTTTATCTTTTCACACCCACGCACCAGCCAGCAAACTGCTCCAAAAGGCAAAAAAATAAACCGGGCCTGGAGGACAGAGTTTTAATATCTGACAATGCTAGCAAATTTAGTTTAGACAGTAAGGCAGCACCTGTGGTCAGGATCGAACCCGGGCTTCTGGCAGCAACTCGACCGCTGCACCAATGCTGGATCAGTGATGAGTCTGCACAAGGTCACCTTAGAGTCATAGTGGTACAGCATGGAAACAGGCCCTTCGGCCCAACTTGCCCACACCGGCCAACATGCCCCCATCTATACTAGACCCACCTGCCTGCATTTGGTCCATATCCCTCCAAACCTGTCCTATCAGGCACATTTGCGTGCCGTAGCTGACTTCACTTGACCCTGTATCGCATCGAGTCTCGTGATCAGCCCAGCGCACTCTGCAGCGAGAAGCAATGAAAGGTATATCGAACACACTGTTGTTAAAACGTTCAGAGCAGAATTAGACGTTTCCATTTTGACGGAAATTACCCGAAATTCTGGTTCCGGCCCGCTGGAGGTTTAGGGGAAAAAAATTGCGACCATCCGCGCCTGTGCAGTTGGAGGAAGCGGGCGATGCAGCAGCGATGCAAAATGATGCTGCCGCCCCGCGCAGTGGGTCCGGGCGGGTTCAGATCTCCTCTTGCACATCACACAATTACCTCGATGCCTCGTGTTTACTCTAGGTACGTAGTGGAATGTTGCTTTGCGGGAGTGCCCATTTCTCTGGGCCAGGAGGGGGCTGCGGCACGGAGTCGGAGCTTCCTGCGTGGGAGGGGGAGGGGGGGATGTGAGAGGGGGAGAGAGAGAGGAGGGAGAGAGGGCGAGGGAGAGAGAGAGATGGGGAGGTGGAGGGAGAGGAAGGGGAAGGAGGAGGGGGGAGATTGAAAGGGGGATTATCTTTAGTGAGATTACAAAATTAAGGTAGGTTTTAGAGCTATTATATTTTCTCCTTAATATGAATAATATCAAACAATTGGGACTGCTTTCTTTTCCTTGATAACAATACTGAAAAATATGAATTCCATAGTTTGCGACTTTCATTTTGCATCATATATTTAATGTGCACACACTAACACTGTCGAACAGTAACAGGCAATCAAATCAACACACAAAACATTTACTAAAAAAAGGTTTTATTTACTGCAAAAATGTGCAGTGTTTGCATGCTCCTTTATAACATTTTACATAACATTCTACAACAATACAACTTGATTATTAAAACAAGGACAACTTCAATTCTTGATTTAAACAAATGTATACAACAATGACCCCAATCATCCCATTCCAACCACTCATTACTCTTGACTCAACCAAAATTACTTCTGAAATACTGGTCATGCATTTGGTGCAAAAATGCTCCAAAATAAGGCTCAGAATGCACCAGAGAGCATTTAAAACCCCAGGGCTTCCAGGGCCCTTAAGCGAGCCCTGGACCCCGGCCGCAAGGGTCTTTGAGCTTCACACTGTGCACTTATATCACATAAAATATTTGTAATCTTGCCATGTCACCCCCCCCCTTTTTGAAAAGCTTCGTACGGGCTTGGTGTCGAATATTTTTGACTGTCACAGGCCTTTCTTACATATGCTGTCACAACGCACTGTAGAATCTAAACAACACTTCAGTAATATTCCTTGCCCTCCATTTCAGATTAATAGTGTTTTAAGCCGATAACTCGACACTAGCACTGGCAATAAATAAAAAGCGCAGCTTTCCAGCCCTTATCTCATTGGCCACGAACGGCTGCACATCAGTGTCAATCTGGTGAACTCTTCCATCTTCCTCTCGCCGTGGGGGTGGAGGATTGGAAGGTGTCACACAAGTGGAATAGCCTAGCTCCCCCCTCCTCCTGCCCCCTTCCTCTCCCTCCACCTCCCCAACTCTCTCCCTCCCCATCTCTTCATCTAAATCTGAACATCATATAATCTGGTCAATATTGCCTGAAAGGCTGTTTGAAGCAGATTTGATAGTAAGCTGCTACTAAATCTGCAGTCCCGCCATTGGAGATTTTCTGGAATGATTCTAGTGATCAGAGGCATTGATTACATGAAAGATAGACATAATTCAGCGGGTCAGGCAGCATCTGTGGAGAAAAAGGATGGGTGACGTTTCAAGTCGGGACCCTTCCTCAGGCCTGGATAGAGTGGAAGTGGAGAGGATGTTTCCACTAGTGGGAGAGTCTAGAACCAGAGCTCAGAATTAAAGGACGTTCCTTTGGGAAGGAGATGAGGAGAAATTTCTTTAGTCAGAGGTGGTGAATCTGTGGAATTCATTGCCACAGAAGGCTGTGGAGGCCAAGTCAGTGGGTATCTTTAAGGGAGAGATAGACAGATTCTTGATTGGTGCGAGAGTCCGGGCTTATGGAGAGAAGGCAGGAGAATGGGATAGGAGGGAGAGATAGATCAGCCATGATTGAATGGCGGAGTTGACTTGATGGGCCGAATGGCCTAATTCTGCTCCTGTCACATGAACTTATGAAGTTCAGACTCATGTTGATGCAGGAGCTGAATGCCTCGACACGGAGGGCCCGAACACCGCCGGCTACGGGAGTTAAGACCCTCCCGTCAACGGGGGGCTCGCGGCCCCCGACCAAGGAAGAACAAAGGAAGAAACTTGAACTTCATTGAAACATAGAAAATAGGTGCAGGAGTAGGCCATTCGGCCCTTCGAGCCTGCACCGCCATTCAATGTGATCATGGCTGATCATCCAACTCAGTATCCCGTACCTGCCTTCTCTCCATACCCCCTGATCCCCTTAGCCACAAGGGCCACATCTAACTCCCTCTTAAATATAGCCAATGAACTGGCTTCAATTACCTTCTGTGGCAGAGAATTCCAGAGACTCACCACTCTCTGTGTGAAAAATGTTTTTCTCATCTCGGTCCTAAAGGATTTCCCCCTTATCCTTAAGCTGTGACCCCTTGTCCTGGATCCCCAACATCGGGAACAATCTTCCTGTATCTAGCTTGTCCAACCCCTTAAGAATGTTGTGAGTTTCTATAAGATCCCCTCTCAATCTCCTAAATTCTAGCGAGTACAAGCCGAGTCTATGCAGTGGGATCTTTGGTCAGTAGATGCAGCCCACGCTCCAGTCGAGGCTTTCCAGGTAAGTGGCGAAAACCTCTGACGATTCAAGGTCTCCAGAGGTTTCCGTTCAGGTGGGACAGGGGCGCTACTCGCAGCAGGATAACAGAGTTGTGAGCACAGTAGCGGTGTCAAGGGAAGAGCATTCACGTCGCGGCCCTGTTTCCACCAATCTTTCCACCACCGCGCACGAGAAGCGACAAGACAGACGGCGTTGTGTGCGCAGCTGCCGAGATGTGTGTTCGCCTCTGGCTGAACAACTTCTCATCTTGTGATGTGGACTCGACAAGAATAAGAAGCACAGTACTCATAGACAATGTAAGTAATCGAACAAAACACAATGAATTTAAAACCCCAACGTTATTGCACGAAACACAAAGTCCTTGGTGTAACGAAGATAGTTTGTAATTCACAGTTTAGTTATTGTTTGTCGTGTTCAACAGCTTTAGACGGCTCGATTGCAATCATCTACAGTCTTCCCGCTGACTGGGTAGCAGGCGACAAAAAGTTTCTCGCTGTACACGTGACAATAAACTAAACTAAACTAAACTCAAACTCAAAATCGAATCCGCATTCTCTCCCGTTTAATGTAATAGATGAAACTCGATTGCAATGTGTGAGCGTTAAATCCTGGCTTCTGTATCCTGACCTCTGTTAGACATTTCCATGTACAATTGTAACTGATGCATTTTTAAAATGGTTACTTGAAGCCTTGCGTCTAATCTTCACCAGATACAGGCTTTGACTATTCCCAGGGACCCGCACTTCCATCACGCCCACCAGCTACCAAGGAACATCGTTGTATATTTAAGCGAGCAGAACATGAAATTTTAATCAGCTGAAGTACAATAGTCCCACTATGTTGCACTGCAATCTATATATGCGTGTGTTCTTACCTCCAGAAAGCGCCTGTTTCGCAGCATCACGAGGAAAGCAAATAAGTTACCGTGCTTCCGTTTGCCGTAATACGCAGGCTCTCTTTCCCGCTCCATTGCTAATACAGTGGCGACAGAACGCGCCACAGACTCTGCTTTTAGTCAATCCGCGCACTGACTCCTAACCGAGTGAGATGATTCCTGGGGCGGGAATCAACTGTGGCACAGAGGTTAGCAATGTTACAAAATTTTGAGATTTAAAAAAATCAAGTCTGCAATTTATCCCATCAGATAAAGCATAAAAAGAAGTTTAATTTGACACCTAATTTACTTTCATATCTTCAGTATTAAGAAAGTTATGGCCGTTTTCATACTCGGAAATGAGCATCTTGCTTCCCATTGCCTTTCAATTGACTTAACTCAAAAGCTGTGATCTGGAAAAGTTAAAAGCCCATAACTTTCTTAAAAATTAAGAGAACTCAATGAAATTTTCAGTTATTATAGATTGAAGCATTCTGAAACAAATATTAGACAATCTTACTTGGATTACCTGAAATTAAAGCATATAATTAGTTAGTTATCTAATTGTAGCTAATTACAAAATTCAATGAGTAGATCTAAACATCTATCAATTTCTTAAGAAAAGATAAACTTTTTTTTAATTGCCTAAGTGTCCAAATAACATTCACACAATAATCCACAATATAACATAATTTTTAAATCTCATTTTCATGAATTTCTGGGCCAAATGGAAGGAATTTAGTGTTTAATGGCTGTAAATTAATGGCCATTTAAATCAACTAGCGAGTGGGTTTTAGTGGAATGCGGTGGATTGGAACGTTGCGGTTAGCGGTGAAGTCGGCAGGAAAAATACTGTTTGTTCATACATTTTTTGGGAACCCATTTCGCAACATAAAAATATTATTAAAGCCTCCCGAAAAACCAACTTTTAATATAAAAATAAACTATTTACCTTTTTTTCTCCCCTACGGAAAATCCTTCCCGTTGTCAGTGCTCACGGCTTTTGAAGGTGATTTTTAAATTACTCTAATTAACAAATAATTTAGAGTAATTTAAAAATACCTTCATTGATGAAATGTCGGAGCGATTTTTCTTCCGCAATGAAATCGCCCGACATTCATCGATTATCCAGGTCTGTGGAAAAACGGCACTTTAAGCCCGCCCCCCTCTGAAAGGCGCTAAAGTCGTGCACACGGGGAGCGGCAGAACTGCAGCGCCACTAAAGCTAAGTTTTGCAACATACCTACACAGGTTGAAAACCTGAAGCCGAGACGGACGAGAACAGACTCAGACTGCTGGAGTTTACCCCTGTCCCACTGAGGTGATTTTTTTAGGCACATGGTCGCAGGGTGACGCCCGTATGGTCGCTGGATTTTGAAATGCTCAAAGCTTTTTGCCCACAGTCAGCGACAGTTGGCTTGACGCCAATGAGTGTAGCCTGACTTCTCCTGACGTAGGTGCTGGCGTAGGTTGGCGCCGGTTGTCAGACAGCGCCCTTAGTCAGGATTGAACCCGGGTTTCTGGCACCGCTGCAATGCTGAGATCTATATTCTGCACTCTGTATCTCCCCCTTTGTGTTATCTATTGTACTTGACGTTTGATTTCATTGTATTTATGCACAACATTATCTGGTCTGTGTGGGTAGCAAGCAAATAAAGTGTGTTACTGTACCTCGCTCGGTACACCTGATAGTGATAAATCAAAACCACTTCTCACCAACATTTTATCAACAACTCAAC
Source organism: Raja brachyura (assembly GCA_963514005.1). The sequence goes on along the minus strand of OY740809.1, from coordinate 34,672,782 downwards.
GCAACTCAACTTAACAACAAAGAGCTTCACTGTACCTCGGTACACTTGAGAATAAACTAGACCAGACTAGACTTGACTAGACTAGACTAAACTAGACTAAACTAGACTAAAGTAAACTAAACTAAACTAAACTAAACTAAACTAAACTAAACTAAACTAGACTAGACTAGACTAGACTAAACTAGACTAGACTAGACTAGACTAGACTAGACTAGACTAGACTAAACTAAACTAAACTAAACTAGACTAGACTAAACTAGACTAGACTAGACTAGACTAGACTAGACTAAACTAAACTAAGCTAAACTAAACTAGACTAGACTAAACTAGACTAGACTAGACTAGACTAAACTAAACTAAACTAAACTAAACTAAACTAGACTAGACTAGACTAAACTAAACTAGACTAGACTAGACTAAACTAGACTAGACTAGACTAAACTAAACTAGACTAAACTAAACTAAACTAGACTAGACTAAACTAGACTAGACTAGACTAGACTAGACTAGACTAAACTAAACTAAACTAGACTAGACTAGACTAGACTAGACTAGACTAGACTAAACTAGACTAAACTAAACTAGACTAGACTAAACTAGACTAGACTAAACTAGACTAGACTAGACTAGACTAGACTAGACTAGACTAGACTAAACTAAACTAGACTAGACTAAACTAGACTAGACTAGACTAAACTAGACTAAACTAGACTAGACTAGACTAAACTAGACTAAACTAAACTAAACTAGACTAAACTAAACTAAACTAAACTAGACTAGACTAGACTAGACTAAACTAGACTAAACTAGACTAAACTAGACTAGACTAAACTAAACTAGGACTAGACTAGACTAGACTAAACTAGACTAGACTAAACTAGACTAGACTAGACTAGACTAGACTAAACTAAACTAAACTAGACTAAACTAGACTAGACTAGACTAGACTAGACTAGACTAGACTAAACTAAACTAAACTAGACTAAACTAGACTAGACTAGACTAGACTAGACTAAACTAGACTAAACTAGACTAGACTAGACTAAACTAGACTAGACTAGACTAGACTAGACTAGACTAAACTAGACTAAACTAAACTAAACTAGACTAGACTAGACTAAACTAGACTAAACTAGACTAGACTAGACTAGACTAGACTAGACTAAACTAAACTAAACTAGACTAGACTAGACTAGACTAGACTAAACTAGACTAGACTAGACTAGACTAGACTAGACTAAACTAGACTAAACTAGACTAGACTAGACTAGACTGGACTAAACTAAACTAAACTAGACTAAACTAGACTAGACTAAACTAAACTAAACTAAACTAGACTAGACTAGACTAGACTAGACTAGACTAAACTAAACTAAACTAGACTAAACTAGACTAAACTAGACTAGACTAAACTAGACTAGACTAGACTAGACTAGACTAGACTAAACTAAACTAAACTAGACTAGATTAAACTAAACTAAACTAAACTAAACTAGACTAGACTAGACTAGACTAGACTAGACTAGACTAGACTAAACTAGACTAGACTAGACTAGACTAAACTAAATTAGACTAGACTAGACTAGACTAGACTAGACTAAACTAAATCAGACTAGACTAGACTAGACTAGACTAAACTAGACTAGACTAGACTAGACTAAACTAAATTAGACTAGACTAGACTAGACTAGACTAGACTAAACTAAATCAGACTAGACTAGACTAGACTAAACTAAATTAGACTAGACTAGACTAGACTAGACTAGACTAAACTAAATCAGACTAGACTAGACTAGACTAGACTAGACTAGACTAAACTAGACTAGACTAGACTAGACTAAACTAAATTAGACTAGACTAGACTAGACTAGACTAGATTAGACTAGACTAGACTAGACTAGACTAGACTAAACTAAACTAGACTAGACTAGACTAGACTAGACTAAACTAAATTAGACTAGACTAGACTAGACTAGACTAGACTAAACTAAATCAGACTAAACTAGACTAGACTAGACTAGATTAGACTAGACTAGACTAGACTAGACTAAACTAAACTAGACTAAACTGGGCAGCTAAACTGCCTAAATCTCGGGTTGCAAGGTGGAACAACTGGTAGAGTCGCTGCCTCACAGCGCTAGAGGCCCGAGTTCGATCCTGACTACGGGTGCTGTCTGTACGGAGTTTGCACGTTCTCCCCGTGACCTGTGTGGGTTTTCTCAGAGATGTTCGGTTTCCCCCCACACTCCAAAGACATACAAGTTTGTGGGTCAATTGGCTTGGCATGAATGTAAATGATCCCTAGTGTGTGTAGGATCGTGTCGCTGGTCGGTGCGGACTATGTGGGCCGAAGGGCCTGTTTCCGTACTATATCTCTAAAACTAAACACAAAGCTCTTGGGCTGTCATGGTTGAGGAGGGCTTCATTGCTGAGGCCACTAATAGATGACGGGCTCTCCACCACCGAGCCTTCATCAGTCCTGGCTCCTCCAGCTTCAGAACTGCTGTCAACATCCCCACCGTTATCCAGCCCAGACTCATTATACAAGCTGCCTTCCGTTGTGGGAAGCTCTTTGCAGATCAATGAAGCATCGATTGATATCATTGCTACATATGCATGAGCACCAGCTGCCAAAGGAACGAGACTATTTTAAATAGTGCAAACTGAGCAGCCCCCCGTACCCTGGAGCTGTAGATCAGAGTGTGAGATAGAGTGAGTGGTACAGCGTGGAGTCAGGCCCTTCGGCCCAACTAGCCCATGCCGACCAACATGACCCATCTACACCACATACACTAGTACACCAGCCTGAAGAAGTGTCTCGACCTGTTTCAGAATGGGTGACGTTTCAGGTCGAGATCCTTCTTCAGAAGTTAGAAGCAGTTCTTCAAATGGGCTTCGACCCGAAACGTCACCCATTCCTTCTCTCCAGAGATGCTGCCTGTCCCGCTGAGTTACCCCAGCTTTTTGTGTCTATCTTTGGTTTAAACCAGCATCTGCAGTTCCTTCCTACACACTATCCATGTACTTGTCCAACTGTTTCCTCAACATTGGGATAGTCCCAGCCTCAACTCCCTCCTCTGGCAGCTCGTTCCATATACCCACCATCCTTTGTGTGAAAAAGTTACCCCTCAGACTCCCCATTAAATCATTCCCCCCCTCACCTTAAACCTAAGTCCTCCGGTCCTCGATTCTCCTACTCTGCACAAGAGACTCTGTGCATCTGCCCGATCTATTCCTCTCATGATTTTTAATACACAGTCTTGTTCCTTTCAACTATTTATTCAGCTTCCCTTTCAGTTCCATAATTGACGAGACTTCCGCGTCCCCCGGGGTCCTGCAACCCAGCTCAAACCACACGCCGTGCGATAAAACGCACCTTCTCCACATCGCCCCTGGTACTTTCTGCCAATTACCTACCATGTGTCTTGTCTGGATCCTGACCCCTCTGACCCCACCAACACCCCCCCCCCCCCCCACCCTCCCCTCTCCCCTCTCTCTCTCTCTCCGCTCTACTCCATTCATGATATAATATTCTGGCAGCAGATCCTCTCCCGTCCTCCTCTCTGCTCAGCCGAGATCAATCTCTGCTTCTTTGATTTGATTTGATTTGATTTGATTTTATTGCTTGTCATTCGAACCTCAGAGAGGCTCGAACGAAACTCCGTTTCTACAACCAGAACAATTCATAAAAAACACACAAACAATTCAATTGACACAAACATCCATCACAGTGAATCTCCTCCTCACTGTGATGGAAGGCAAAGTCTTCTCTCTCCCCCGCACCATTTCTCTCCTGAGGTCGAAGCCCCAGACGGGCGGTGCCAAGTCCCACGGCCCTGGAGGTCGCGCTGGGCCGGGTGATGTACGGCCCCGCTCTAGGCCCAAAGTCACAGCGTTGGAGCCCCCGGCGGGCGCTGGAATGTCCCGCGGACACCGAAGCCGCGCGGGGCGATGTACGGCCCCGCTCCGGGTCGCTCCAACCCCGCGACACGGGCTGGAGAAGCTGTGTTGCGGGAGCTCCGGAGACCGGTCTCTCACCCGGACCCGCGAGCTCCCGATATCCCGACAGTCCACCCGGAGTCGGGAGTCGGGCCGCAGCGGCGAGCCACCACCGCTCCCCACGCGGAGTTCCGGAGCCCGGAGTCGGGCTGCAGCGGCGAGCCACAACCGCTCCCCACGTTCCGAGGCCGGCCAGCTCCACGATGGTGAGTCCGCAGCTCATCCCGGTCGGAGGCCGCTCCGCTGTGCTAGGCCCAAACGACAACGGAGACCCGACAGGGAAAAAAGTCGGGTCTCCCGTGCAGGGAAGAGATTTTAAAGTTCCCCCCACCACCCCCCACACATACACAGTTAGGAACACGATACAAAAAAAAGACGAACAACTACATTTAACTAGACAAAAAATAAAAAAATAAAAAAGACAGACAGGCTGTAGGGGCCGCTGCAACGTGAGTCGCGCCCGCCCACTTAGTGCTAGGCCCAAACGACCATTCCATCCAGTCCATCCATGTAATCAAGGCCCCCATGTAAACAAGGAACTGCGGTTGCCGAGTCTGAAGAAGGGTCCTGACCCGAAACATCAGAATCAGAATCAAATTTTATTCGCCAAGTATGTTTTGCAACATACAAGGAATTTCACAGTCATACAATTAAAAGCAACAGATTCAAAAACACATTTTAACAGGATCATCAACCACAGTGACTTCTACACATTCTTCACTGTGATGGAAGGCAAAATGAAACGTGATGTTATCCACTTTGGCGGCAAAAACAGGAGGGTAGACTATTATCTTAATGGTGGCAAATTAGGAAAAGGGGAGATGCAACGAGACCTGGGTGTCATGGTACACCAGTCATTGAAAGTAGTCATGGCGGTGCAGCAGGCAGTGAAGAAAGCGAATGATATGTTGGCATTCATAGCAAAAGGATTTGAGTACAGGAGCAGGGAGGTTCTACTGCAGTTGTACAGGGTCTTGATGAGGCCACACATGGAGTATTGCGTACAGTGTTGGTCTCCACATCTGAGGAAAGACATTCTTGCCATAGAGGGGGTACAGAGAAGATTCACCAGACTGATTCCTGGGATGTCAGGACTTTCATATGAGGAAAGACTGGATAGACTCGGCTTGTACTCGCTGGAATTTAGAAGATTGAGGGGGGATCTTATAGAAACCTACAAAATTCTTAAGGGGTTGGATAAGCTAGATGCAGGAAGATTGTTCCCGATGTTGGGGAGGTCCAGAACAAGGGGTCACAGTCTAAGGATAAGGAGGAATTCCTTTAGGACCGAGATGAGGGAAACATTTTTCATACAGAGAGTGGTGAATCTCTGGAATTCTCTGCCACAGAAGGTAGTTGAGGCCAGTTCATTGGCTATCCACTAAGCTCAGCCATCGTCCTCCGCCTGTTCCACCGTTGAGGTCTTGGTTGGATTGGCTCCTTGTCAGAGACCTCCC
>OY740809.1:34652326-34662326 GCA_963514005.1 Raja brachyura | reverse complement strand
TCAAAATGTCCGGTCAGCAAAGGAGATTGCCTGCGGCTGCCCTCGAAAGGTTTTCCGCGACCTAGCTGAGGCCGCAACTATGCGGGAACTTCCCTCGAGCATGAAGGAGAGTTCCAGTGACCTCCTAGAACCATGTGTCGACCACGCTGCGAGTTTGAGTTGAGGGCAAACTCTTCTAAACTCGCAGATTAGATCGCCGCAGTGGGACAGCCCCTTAAACCTACCTGACCTCCCGGTTGTTCAGCATTCTAGCCCTCCCTCCTATTCCCACACTGACCTCTCTTTCCTGGGCCTCCTCCATTGTCAGAGTGAGACCCAGCGCAACTTGGAGGAACAGCACCTCATATTTTGCTTGGGCTGCTTAGACCCCAGCGGTAGGAACATTGACTTCTCCAACTTCAAGTATCCCTTGCTTTCTCCCTCTACATCCCTCCCCCATCCCAGTTCTCCGAAAAGTCTGACTCTCCTGATTAAATGTTATCTCTGTATGCTTCATTGTCACCTTCTCCCAGCTAACAAAATGATCTATTGTACACTTTCCTTGAACTTCTTCCCCTTTGATGTCTTGCTTTCACACCTTACCCCTCCTTATCTCTATGTCCCACTCCCCTCCCTGACTCTCAGTCTGAAGAAGGGTCCTGATCCGAAACATCACCTTTTCCTTTTCTCCAGAGATGCTGCCTGACCCGCAGGCAACTGGACCATTCTTTCACCAACTAGAGAACAGCCCTGATCTACTGCCTACATCATTGGAGACCCCAGACAAAGTTTCATGGCCTAAACATTATTCCCTTAGACCCCTGTCCCACTTAGGAAACCTGAACGGAAACCTCTGGAGACTTTGCGCCCCACCCAAGGTTTCCGTGAGGTTCCCGGAGGTTTTCGTCGGTCTCCTTAATGGTCGAAAGTGGTTTCCGTTTTAAAAATTGGTAATTTTTTAGTCGGAGCCGGTTGCGATGCTAGTTGAAGGTGGTTGCCGGAGGACGAAAACCTCTGGGAACCGCACGGAAACCTTGGGTGGGGTGCAAAGTCTCCAGAGGTTTCCGTTCAGGTTTCCTAAGTGGGACAGGGGCATTATCATCTGTTTATACACTGTGGACGGCTCGATTTTAATCATGTTTTGTCTTTCCGCTGACTAGTTAACAAGCTCTTCACTGTACCTCAGTGCACATGACAATAAATTAAATTAAACTAAAAATCTCTCCCTCAAGTTTCATCAGTAGTAGGAATTGAGTTAGGCCATTCAGCCCATCGAGTCTACTCCGCCATTCAATCATGGCTGATCTATCTCAGATTTCCCTCTCAACCCCATTCTCCTGCCTTCTCCCCTTAAACCTTGACCCCCGCACTAATCAAGAACAGATCATGCTCTCTGTTTAGAAAATATCCGAAGACTTGGCCTTCACCACCATCAGCGTGGAAACAGGCCCTTTGGACCGACCAGCGATCTCCGCACACTAACACTATCCCACACACACTGGGGACAATTTACATTGACACCAAGCCAATCAACTTCCAAACCTGTACGGCTTTGGAATGGGGGAGGAAACCGAAGAAATCTAAGGGAGAAAACCCACGCAGGTCACGGGGAGAACGTGCAAACTCCGTACAGACAGCGCCCGTAGTCGGGATCGAACCGGGGTATCTGGCGCTGTGAGGGCAGCAACTCTACGTGCCTTTGTGTTGATCTATGTGCTATAGTCCTCTCTGGATGTTAATAGTTTTAATCATTCACAGGGTGCCGCATAGGACTCATATCTCCGGTTCTTGCTGAATAAAAAAACCTAATTTTTTAATTTCTGTGTCATCTATGTTTCTAAAGAGGTAACAAGTTGTTTTCCAGACCGCATGCTTAAAGTGTTTACTTGCCGAGTCTACGCTGTTGGTGTCGACTGAATGGTCCTGTCTGTGGCTTTGTGGCTGTGCCACATGACCTTGCTGCCTGCCTGCTGGATCAAACATGAACACCTACAGGGAACGCGGAGAACATGTCCGAGCTCACAGACGCAGTGCGAATTTTAATCACCTTCTAACTTAGGCATGCAACACCAAGTATCCCCACACTTCATTTAAAAACCAAGCTTCAAGCAATTATCAGGCAGCACAATCTATAAAGGTAAAAAAAGTTTTTTAAAAAGTCACAAAGTGCTGGAGTAACTTAACAGGTCAGGCAGCGTAGAGTCATAGAAACATATCGATTTAATCCAGCATCTGCAGTTCTTTCTTAAGGGCCTGTCCCACTTTCACGACCTAATTTTTTACTCGGGGGCATAGAAACATAGAAACACAGAAACATAGAAAATAGGTGCAGGAGTAGAGGCCATTCGGCCCTTCGAGCCTGCACCGCCATTCAATATGATCATGGCTGATCATCCAACTCAGTATCCCGTACCTGCCTTCTCTCCATACCCCCTGATCCCATTAGCCACAAGGGCCATATCTAACTCCCTCTTAAATATAGCCAACGAACTGGCCTCAACTACCTTCTGTGGCAGAGAATTCCACAGATTCGCCACTCTCTGTGTGAAAAATGAGTCCTCGAGTGATACAGGGTGGAAACAGGCCCTTCGGCCCAACTTGCCCACACCGCCCAACATGTCCCAGCTACACTAGTCCCACCTGCCTGTGTTTGGTCCATATCCCTCCAAACTTGTCCTATCCATCTACCTGCCTCTGAAGAATATGCATAGGTGATGTTTCGTGTCAGGACCCTTCTTGACCCTTGGGCTTCTACTCACTGGAGTTTAGAAGGATGAGGGGGAACCTCATTGAAACTTACCGAATAGTGAAAGGCCTGGATAGAGTGGATGTGGAGAGGATGTTTCCACTAGTGGGAGAGTCTAGGACCAGAGGTCACAGCCTCAGAATAAAAGGACGTCCCTTTAGGAAGGAGATGGGGAGGAATTTCTTTGGTCAGAGGGTGGTGAATGTGTGGGACTCATTGCTGTAGAAGGCTGTGGAGGCCAAGTCTGTGGATATTTTTAAGGCAGAGATAGATAGATTCTTGATTAGTACGGGTGTCAGGGGTTATGGGGTGAAGGCAGGAGAATGGGGTTCGGAGGGAGAGATAGATCAGCCATGATTGAATTGCGGAGTAGACTTGATGGGCCGAATGGCCTTATTCTGCTCCCAGAATTTAAGAACTTCAGAGCTGATCAAGTCCCAGGAGAGCAGGAGGAATGACAGAGGAGGAGCAGCGAGAGAGAGTCTCACACAACTGCTGTCGGAGAGAGGAGGAGAACATCTTCAAAGCCGGCACGCCTTGGGGAGCTTCCACAGCGGCGCAGTAAGATGGAGACGCAAGGAACTGCAGATGTTGGTTTACAAAAAAAAAAATACACAAAGTGCTGGAGTAACTCTCTCACGCTAGTGTTAGCATGCGAGGATCGCCTTTCAGGACGGGCTTGGCGGGCCGAAGGGCCTGTTTACGCGCTGTGTCTCTAAACTAAACTGAACGATGGGATTGGAACTGAGTTTTACTTTCCAAAGCCAGTATGGACAGGATGCAAGAATGGCCTCCTTCTGTGCCATAGATTTCTCTGAATCTGTGATATCATAAGCAGAATGAGGCCGTTCGGCCCATCAAGTCTACTCTGCCATTCAATCATGGCTGACCTATCTCTCCCTCCTAACCCCATTCTCCTGCCTTCTCCCCGTAACCCCTGACACCCGCACTAATCAAGAAGAAGGGTCTCGACCCGAAACGTCGCCTATCTCCTTCGCTCCTTAGATGCTGCTGCACCCGCTGAGTTTCTCCAGCTTTTTGTGTAACCCTCGATTCTCCAGCATCTGCAGTTCCTTCTTTAACAAAGAATCTATCGATCTCCGCCTAGAAATACCCACTGACTTGGCCTCCACAGCTGCCTGTGGCAATGAATTCCACAGATTCACTGCCTGCAGGTCCTGTGGACATTTCGTTGTCCGGGTGAACAGATCCTGCTGGGAATAATTCCACAAACCTCTCGGAGGCGATGTTTTGAAATCGTACATCTCCAGTGCCTGTTTCCAGTAGGCTGGAGAGATTTCACAGGGAAGATGCCTCTGGTTAAAATTGATCTTCCAATCAAGATCATGGGTTATTTATTATCAAACATGAAGGCCAGAGATGTGAAATTTCCCACACATTTTATTAACCACCTCATCGCCTTCAAAGTTGCCAGGGATATTTTGGGTCTTCGAGTCATACAGTGTGGAAACAGGCCCTTCGGCCCAACTTGCCCACACCAGCCTACATGCCCCAGCTACACTAGTCCCACCTGCCCGCGCTTGGTCCATATCCATCCAAACCTGTCCTATCCATGTACCTGTCTAAATGTTGGGATAGTCCCAGCCTCAACTACCTCCTCCGGCAGCTCGTTCCATACACCCCCCACCCTCTGTGTGAAAATTTTATCCCTCAGATTCTGGGATGGCAGCACTTTCATATGAAGAAAGACTGGATAGACTCGGCTTGTACTTGCTAGCATTTAGAAGATTGAGCGGGGGATCTTATAGAAACTTACAAAATTCTAAAGGGGTTGGACAGGCTAGATGCAGGAAGATTGTTCCCGATGTTGGGGAAGTCCAGGACTAGGGGTCACAGTTTAAGGATAAGGGGGAAATCATTTAAGCCTGAGATGAGAAAAACATTTTTCACACAGAGAGTGGTGAATCTGTGGAATTCTCTGCCACAGAAGGTAGTTGAGGCCAGTTCATTGGCTATATTTAAGAGGGAGTTAGATGTGGCCCTTGTGGCTAAAGGGATCAGAGGGTATGGTGAGAAGGCAGGTACGGGATACTGAGTTGGATGATTAGCCATGATCATATTGAATGGCGGTGCAGGATCGAAGGGCCGAGTGGCCTACTCCTGCACCTATTTTCTATGTTTCTATACTCCTATTAAATCTTTTCCCGTCACCTTGAACTAATTTCCTCTGGTCCTCGATTCCTCTCCCCGGGGCAAGAAATTCTGTGCATCTACCCGATCTATTCACCTGATGATTTTATACACGGTCTGTGAGACGTACTGTACAGGTGCAGGCTTTGAGGTTTGGTCGACCGCTGGGCATTTTGAAGTGTCGTCCATTTGTGGCTCTGGGTCGCTTGTGCTGAGGAAATGGTCGGCACAGTGCAGACAGAGACCCGGGTTCAATCCTGACCTCGGGTGCTGTCTGTGTGGAGTTTGCACGCTCTTACTGTGATCCTGTGGGTTTCCTATGGGTGCTCTGTCGGATATACCTAAACCAGTATTAGAAACATAGAAACACAGAAAATAGGAGCAGGAGGAGGCCATTCGGCCCTTCGAGCCAGCACTGCCATTCATTGCGACCATGGCTGATCGTCCCCAAACAATAACCCGTGCCTGCCCTCTCCCATATCCCTTGATTCCACCAGGCCCTAGAGATCTATCTAACTCTCTCTTAAATCCATCCAGTGATTTGGCCTCCACTGCCCTCTGTGACAGGGAATTCCACAAATTCACAACTCTCTAGGTGAAAAAGTTTTTTGTCACCTCGGTCTTAAATGGCCTCCCCCTTATTCTAAGACTGTGGCCCCTGGTTCTGGACTCGCCCCAACATTGGGAACATTTCTCCTGCATGTAGCTTGTCCAGCCCTTTTATAATTTTATATGTTTCTATAAGATCCCCCCTCATCCTTCCAAACTCCAGTGAGCCGCCACTGTAACATTGGAGATGACTCTTGAAGCAACGTTGAATTGAGGAGATGATAAGCAATCCCACGAAACAGACCCAAACATCTGGAGTAACTCAGCGGGTCAGGCAGCATCTCCGGAGAAAAGGAATAGGTGATGTTTCGAGTCGAGACCCTACTCCAGATGGAACGTGTTGGTCGGTATGGGCAGGATGGGCCGAAGGGTCTGTTTGCACACTGTATGACTCGATGACTAATTCTGTAACGTTGAGGCGTTGAGTATTGTGAACAATATTGGGCCCCATATCTGAGGAAGGATGGGCTGGCTCTCTTGACGGTTGGTAGACAGTAGACACAGTAGGTGCAGGAGTCGGCCATTCGTCCCTTCGAGCCAGCACCACCATTCACTGTGATCATTCACAATCAGTACCCCCGTCCTTGCCTACTCCCCATATCCCTTGTCTCCTATTTTGGAGCTCCATCTAACATCTTGAAAGAGAGGATTGTCCAGAGAGGGTTTACGAGAATGGATGCAGGAATGAGTGGATTAACATATAACGAGCGTTGGATGACACTGGACCTGCACACGCTGGGATTTAGAAGGAAATTAGAGATTAGATGGCGCATAGAATAAATGAATGAAAGATATGCAGAGAGCAATGATGATTGGGAGCGGGGAACTATCTGAGGAGGCTCTTGTTGCCTGATCGAGTGGGCGAATGATGTTGTGGCATTAATCATTCAACATCGCCAAAAATAGTCTAAGTGACCACGATCCATGTGTAGGAAGGAACTGCAGACGCTGGTATAAACCAAAGATAGAAACAAAATGCTGGAGTAACTCAGCGGGACAGGCAGCAGCTCTGGAGAGGCGGGATGCGTGACGTTTTGTGTCGTGATTTTTTCAGACCGTGATTTGGGGGGAAGGAGAAACGAGAGATATAGACGGCGGTGCAGTTACTGTAGAACTATATGGATTGTAAAATTAATCAGGACAGTGAAACTAGTGGGAGAACTAGGGTGGGAGGGGGGATGGAGAGAGAGGGGAAGCAAGGGTTACTTGAAGTTAGAGAAGTCAATGTTCGTACCGCTGGGGTGTGAGCTGCCCAAGCGAAATATGAGGTGCTGTTCCTCCAATTTGCGCTGGGCCTCACTCTGACATAGGAGGAGACCCAGTCTGAATCTGACGGAGGGTCTCGACCCGAAACGTCACCCATTCCTTCTCTCCAGAGATGCTGCCTGTCCCGCTGAGTTACTCCAGCTTTTTACAGTACGTCTAGAGAAACATAGAAACATAGAAAATTAGGTGCAGGAGTAGAGGCCATTCGGCCCTTCGAGCCTGCACCGCCATTCAATATGATCATGGCTGATCATCCAACTCAGTATCCCGTACCTGCCTTCTCTCCATACCCCCTGATCCCCTTAGCCACAAGGGCCACATCTAACTCTCTCTTAAATATAGCCAATGAACTGGCCTCAACTACCCTCTGTGGCAGAGAGTTCCAGAGACCCACCACTCTCTGTGTGAAAAAAAGTCCTTCTCATCTCGGTCCTAAAGGATTTCCCCCTTATCCTTAAGCTGTGACCCCCTTGTCCTGGACCTCCTCAACATCGGGAACAATCTTCCTGCATCTAGCCTGTCCAACCCCTTAAGAATTTTGTAAGTTTCTATAAGATCCCCCCTCAATCTCCTAAATTCTAGAGAGTATAAACCGAGTCTATCCAGTCTTTGTTCATAAGACAGTCCTGACATCCCAGGAATCAGTCTGGTGAACCTTCGCTGCACTCCCTCTATGGCAATAATGTCCTTCCTCAGATTTGGAGACCAGAACTGTACGCAATACTCCAGGTGTGGTCTCACCAAGACCCTATACAACTGAAGTAGAACCTCCCTGCTCCTATACTCAAATCCTTTTGCTATGAAAGCTAACATACCATTCGCTTTCTTCACTGCCTGCTGCACCTGCATGCCTACTTTCAATGACTGGTGTACCATGACACCCAGGTCGCGCTGCATCTCCCCTTTTCCTAATCGGCCACCATTTAGATAATAGTCTGCTTTCCTGTTTTTGCCACCAAAGTGGATAACCTCACATTTATCCACATTATACTGCATCTGCCAAACATTTGCCCACTCACCCAGCCTATCCAAGTCACCTTGCAGTCTCCTAGCATCCTCCTCACAGCTAACACTGCCCCCCAGCTTAGCGTCATCCGCAAACCTGGAGATATTGCCTTCAATTCCCACGTCCAGATCATGAATGTATCTTCAGTGTAACCCAGCATCTGCAGTTCCTTCCTACATATTTCTCCCCAACATACGTACGGAGAGGACTTCCATTGAGGTTAACATATGATGAGCGTTTGAAGGGCCTGGGCCTGTACTCGCTGGAGTTTGGAAGAATGGGGGGGGGGGGGGAACCCTCATTGAAATGTACAGAATAGGGCCTGGATAGTGTGGATGTGGAGAGGATGTTTCCACTAGTGGGAGAGTCTAGGACCAGAGGTCACAGCCTTAGAATTATAGGACGTTCTTTTAGGAAGGAGTTGAGGAGAAATTAATGTTGCCAGAGGCTGGTGAATCTGTGGAATTCTTTACCACAGAAAGCTGTGGAGGCCAAGTCAGTGGATATCTTTGAGGCAGAGATAGATAGATTCTAGATTAGTGCGGGTGTCAGGGGTTATGGGGTTAGGAGGGAGAGATAGACCAGCCATGCTTGAATGGCGGAGTAGACTTGATGGGCCGAATGGCCTAATTCTACTCCTACCACTTATGACCTGGTCACAAATGGGCTCAGTACAATAATTATGCAGCAAGGTTGCTGACTCAGCAGCTAAAACACAACTGCCAGGAATCGTCTATGAAGGTCGGGGACTTTCATTGAATATTTATAATGTTCAATGAGAAAAGATTTTAATGTTACACAAAGCTTGTGATTTAAGTCCAGAGTGAACCTATATTCACCTGCAGGTGTAATACACTTGTAAATAACAACTTGAGATCCTTATAATGATCTTATGCAGTATTAAACCAGGCTACGAACTTGGAATTAAGGAAAAGTCATTCTGAATATATTGACAATATGGAATTGTGTGGGAGGGAACTGCAGGTGCTGTTGGACACAAACAGGTGGAGTAACTCTTGTGAGAATAAATCGCTCTTGACTATTGGTGTAGAGGTGAATCGGACAGTGCCCTGGTTTATGGAAGGATGGTTGAGGAGCCTGATAACGGAGGAGAAGTATCTGATCCTGAGTCTGGAGGTGTGGGTATTCACAGAAACATAGAAACATAGAAACTAGCTGCAGGAGTAGAGGCCATTCGGCCCTTCGAGCCTGCACCGCCATTCAATATGATCATGGCTGATCATCCAACTCAGTATCCCATACCTGCCTTCTCTCCATACCCCCTGATCCCCTTAGCCACAAGGGCCACATCTAACTCCCTCTTAAATATAGCCAATGAACTGGCCTCAACTGTGGCAGAGAATTAATTCCACAGATTCACCACTCTCTGTGTGAAAAATGATTTTCTCATCTCGGTCCTAAAAGATTTCCCCCTTATCCTTAAACTGTGTGACCCCTTGTTCTGGACTTCCCCAACATCGGGAACAATCTTCCTGCAGCATCGGGAACAATCTTCCTGCAGCATCGGGAACAATCGGGAACATCGGACATCCGGTGGCGCTGTTGCTAGCTGCCTCCGCCTTCAGTCCGGTATATTTTTGTTTTTTTGTTCTGTTTGAAGAGCGTTTTTTGGGGTTTTTTTAATGTCTTTATGTGGGGGAAGAGGGTACGGTTAGGGGGATACCGTCCTCCAGTCGCTTCCTGGAGAGGTTGCGACTATTATTCCAGTCACTCCCCCCCCCGCGGCCTACCTACCGGATTGGCGCGGCCTTTCCTGCCGGGACGGACCAGCGCTCCAGCAGCGGCGGCGCAGCGTTGGAAACATCGCGGGGCGGGCGATGCCTCACCGGGGATCGCCGTTGCAGCCCCGGAGTGCTGGGCCTGCTGCACCGACATCGCGGAACTGTGGTTCGCGGAGTTCCCAACGCGGGCGGCGCTGACCAACATCGCGGAGTCCTGCGACTCCGCCCGGCTCGGCCTGTGGACTTCGGGAGCCGCGGACTCCGGTGGGAGGTGGCTGATCTGGAGGTCCGGGCCGCTGAGGATGTTTTCCGTCGGGGTTCCATCGTTCCGGGCGAGAGGGCCTGAGCATCGGGCCGCCTGTGGCGGCGACTGCGGGTGCTCGGGAGACCCCGACCACGGGTGAACATCTGGGCTGATCAGCGCGGAGGCGGGCTGGACTATGGTACCTTCCTTAACTCTGGTGCCGCAGGAAGATACAAAAATCTTCCTGAATTCATGCT
>OY740809.1:34642326-34647326 GCA_963514005.1 Raja brachyura | reverse complement strand
CGACAGATCAGACCTCGACAGGGAGGAAGCAGCTGCAGAAATGGTTCCCATGAATGATTTATGCGGGAGCAACGCGTACAAATCTTTTCTTTCAACTCCAATTGCTCGGCTTCCCCGAGTAATGGCAACGACAAAGGATTAAAGAGCAGGGATCAACGTGTAGGTTCCCACTGGAGATGGTGAGAGGAGGGGAATATGGGAACTGACAGTCCTTGCGATGGGCTCGTCGGCTCCCTGTCGCTGTGAAGATGCAGGTACATCACGTCCATCGCTAGTACTTCACTGCCACATAATCCAGACCTCCAGCTTCAGGGACAGCTTCTTCCCGCCAACCACCCAGCTCCTGAATGTGCAAACGGCCCTGTCCCACTTTCACGGGCGAATTCACCACCTCTGCCGAGTTTGCCCTTGACTCGACCAATCAACAGCCAGCTTTATTCGTCACATCGCACATAAGGTGCAAGTGAAATGAATTTGGCACCAAGCGGTACAATGATAAAGAACAGACAAAGACACACTACAAATGTAACACAAACATCCGCCACTGCATTCATCACTGCGGTGGAAGGCACAAAGTCCTCCTCCATTTCCCCCGTGATCTGGACCTCAACCCTCCGCTGCCATCCCAGGAATCAGTCTGGTGAACCATCTCTGTTCTCCCTCTGTGGCAAGAATGTCTTTCCTCAGATTTGGAGACCAAAACTGTACGCAATACTCCAGGTGTGGCCTCACCAAGACCCTGTACAACTGCAGTAGAACCTCCCTGCTCTTGTACTCAACTCCTTTTGCTATGAATGCTAACATACCATTCGCTTTCTTCACTGCCTGCTGCACCTGCATGCCTGGATATTTTTCATCAGGCTAGAAAATCGCCCCGACCTACTTGATGCCACGAGTACCTAGGACTAGCACCATGACCTACCTACAAACCATATAACCATATAACAATTACAGCACGGAAACAGGCCTTCTCGGCCCTTCCAGTCCGTGCCGACCATTTATTTTCCCCTAGTCCCATCTACCTGCACTCAGACCATACCCCTCCATCCCCTTCCCGTCCATATACCTATCCACTTTACTTTTAAATGTTAAAATCGATCCTGCTTCCACCACTTCTGCAGGAAGATCATTCCACACAGCCACCACTCTCTGAGTAAAGAAGTTCCCCCTCATGTTACCCCTAAACTTCTGTCCCTTAATTCTCGTGTCATGCCCTCTTGTTTGAATCTTCCCTACCCTCAATGGGAAAAGCTTATCCACGTCAACTCTGTCTATCCCTTTCATCATTTTAAAGACCTCAATCAAGTCCCCCCCCTTAACCTTCTGCGCTCCAAAGAATAAAGACCTAACTTGTTCAACCTTTCTCTGTAACTTAGTTGCTGGAACCCAGGCAACATTATAGTAAATCTCCTCTGTACTCTCTCTATTTTGTTGACATCCTTCCTATAATTAGGCGACCAAAATTGTACACCATACTCCAGAATTGGTCTCACCAATGCCTTGTACAATTTTAACATTACTTCCCTACTCCTATATTCAATGCTCTGATTTATAAAGGCCAGCACACCAAAATCTTTCTTTACCACCCTATCTACATGCGATTCCACCTTCAGGGAACTATGCACAGTTATTCCTAGATCCCTCTGTTCCACAGCATTCCTCAATTCCCTACCATTTACCATGTACGTCCTATTTTGATTTGTCCTGCCAAGATGTAGCACCTCACACTTATCAGCATTAAACTCCATCTGCCATCTTTCAGCCCATTCTTCCAAATGGCCCAAATCTCTCTGTAGACTTTGAAAATCTACTTCATTATCCACAACACCACCTATCTTAGTATCATCTGCATACTTACTTATCCAATTTTCCACCCCATCATCTAGATCATTGATGTACATGACAAACAATGGACCCAACACAGATCCCTGAGGCACCCCACTGGTCACCGGCTTCCACCCTGACAAACAGCCATCCACCATTACTCTCTGGCATCTCCCATTCAGCCACTGTTGAATCCATCTTGCTACTCCGCCATTAACACCCAAAGATTGAACCTTCTTAACCAACCTCCCATGGGGAACCTTGTCAAAGGCCTTACTGAAATCCATATAGACAACATCCACTGCTTTACCCTCATCAATTACCCTCGTAACCTCTTCAATAAATTCAAGAAGGTTTGTCAAACATGACCTTCCAGGCACAAATCCATGTTGACTGTTCCTGATCAGACCCTGTTTATCCAGATGCTTATATATATTATCCATCTATCGGCTTTTAAAACTCTCTCACACTCCAGCGCCGACTCTTTGGGCGACTATTCACCAGCAAACAGGCGTCACCCTGCGATATTGCGGTGGCGAGTAGTCGCCCAAAGAGTCGTAGCTTTTTCTGGTCCCCGCTGGATTTTCAACATGCCGAAAATTCTCGGCCACCTTCTGCAACTATGACGGGTGCCGGCGAGTGTAAGTGGGACAGGCCCCGTTACCCTGACCACCACCTTGGCAACAGTACCCTACAGACCACCTCTTGCACTACCATGGACTTTAGACAATAGGTGCAGGAGTAGGCCATTCGGCCCTTCCAGCCAGCACCACCATTCAATGTGATCATGGCTGATCATCCCCAATCAGTACCCCGTTCCTCTGCCTTCTCCCCATATCCCCTGACTCCGCTATCTTTAAGAGCCCTATCTAACTCTCTCTTGAAAGCATCCAGAGAACCGGCCTCCACCGCCCTCTGAATTCCACAGACTCACCACTCTCTGTGAGAAAAAAAGTGTTTCCTCGTCAACGTTCTAAATGGCTTACCCCTTATTCTTAAACTGTGTGTGGCCCCCTGGTTCTGGACTCCCCCAACATCGGGAACATGTTTCCTGCCTCTAGTGTGTCCAAACCCTTAATAATCTTATATGTTTCAATGAGATGCCCTCTCAATAAGATCCCTTCTCATCCTTCTAAACTCCAGAGTGTACAAGCCCAGCCGCTCCATTCTCTCAGCGTATGACAGTCCCGCCATCCTGGGAATTAACCTGGTGAACCTACGCTGGGCTCCCTCAGTATTGGAAGAATACTTGCTTCCAATTCTGTGTTTGTTCCCGAGCTAGCGGCTTGCTTTCTATTATGTTCGCTGCCTTGTTAAATTTACAATGTGTGTGAATCATTTATGAATGTTTTATATTCTTTGTGTTTCTCTGTCGCTGAGACGCTGCTGCAAGCAAGGTTTCTCTTTGCACCCGTACCTCTCTGTGCTTGTTTGTTGTAGAGACACAGGCCCTTCGGCCCGCCGAGTCCGTGCTGGCCAGCGATCCCCGCACATTTAACACTGTCCTACACACACACTGGCGACAATTTACATTTTACACCAAGCCAAAGGACCTGCAAACCTGTACGTCTTTGGAGTGTGGGAGGAAACCGAAGATCTCGGAGAGAACGTGCAAACTCCCTACAGACAGCGCCCGTAGTCGGGATCGAACCCGGGTCTCTGACGCTGTGAGGCAGCAACTCTACCGCTGCGGCCCAAACTGTGTGTACGACAATGATCTCGACGACTTGGTTCATCTTGGTCTCAGCTCCACTTTCCTCACTGTTCTTAAGCTTTCAATTTCTAGGAGCAGAATCAGGCCATTCGGCCCATCAAGTCTACTCTGCCGTGCAATCATGGCTGATCTATCTTTCCCTCTCAACCCCATGCCCCTGCCTTCTCCCCGTCGCCCCCGACATCTGTACTAATGAAGACATTCGTTCCCTGTTGTTCTTGACCCCACTTATAGACAACAGACAATAGGTGCAGGAGTAGAGGCCATTCGGCCCTTCCAGCCAGCACTGCCATTCAATTGTGATCATGGCTGATCATCCCCAATCGGTCTGAAGAAGGGTCTCGACCCGAAACGTCGCCTATCTCCTTCGCTCCTTAGATGCTGCTGCTCCCGCTGAGTTTTCTCCAGCTTTTTGTGTAACCCTCGATTCTCCAGCATCTGCAGTTCCTTCTTTAACTCCCAATCAGTACCCCGTTCCTGCCTTCTCCCCATATCCCCTGACTCCGCTATCATCAAGATCCCTATCTAGCTCTCTCTTGAAAGCATCCAGAGAACTGGCCTCCACCGCCCTCTGAGGCCAGAGAATTCCACAGACTCACCACTCTCTGTGAAAAAGTGTTTCCTCGTCTCCGTTCTAAATGGCTTTACTCCTTATTCTTAAACTGTGGTCTTATGTTCCAAAGACCTATTGATCTCATCATTAAATTAATTCAGCCACTCAACCTCCGCAGGTCTCCTGAACAAATCTGAAACATCAAAGTGTCCGTGTTCCCTGAGGAGTTCTGCCTGAGCCGGCTGAAGCACTTTGTGCCCTTGTTTGGGTCCAAATATTCCATGTTTCAAAAGACCATCTCTTGTTCTTCACGTCTATCTATCCAAGGGAAACGATCATTGTGTGAGTGAATCCACAAGGTATGGATCAGATCCAACAGGTTTATCTCAGAAATTCTAAGCCAGAATTACCCGACTCAGTGCCCAAAGTCTACTCCGCCATTCAAGCATGGCTGGTCTAGCTTTCCCTCTCAACACCATTCTCCTGCCCTCTTCATTCATTCACTCGTTCATTCATATCGCAGCGGTGGAGTTGCAGCCTCACGCCAGCAGAGAGAGAGGGGGGAGAGGGAGAGAGAGAGAGAGGGAGAGAGAGAGAGGGGGAGAGAGAGTGAGAGAGAGAGAGTGAGAGAGAGAGGAGAAGAGAGAGAGAGAGAGAGAGGGGAGACAGAGAGAGAGAGAGGGGTAGAGAGATAGAGCGAGAGAGAGAGAGAGAGAGGGGGGGAGAGAGGGGGAGAGGGAGAGGGGGGGAGAGTAAGAGAGGGGGGAGAGTGAGAGAGGGGGGAGAGAGGGGGAGAGAGAGAGATGGGGGGGAGAGAGAGGGGGAGAGAGATAGAGAGAGAGAGAGGGGGAGAGAGGGGGAGAGAGGGGGGAGAGAGAGAGAGGGAAGAGAGGGAGAGAGAGGGGGGGA
>OY740809.1:34581528-34642126 GCA_963514005.1 Raja brachyura | reverse complement strand
AATCCCCTCCCCTCCAGAAACGTCGCGGTGCATTCACCTTGTCCACCGGCCTGGTTACTTTATTCACCGTCAGGCAGAATAAACTATGGAAGTGAATGTACATGGAAATGGAATGAAAGAAACATGAGATCCCGGTGGAGAGTAAATGCCCTGTCCCACTGTACGGGTTAATTCCGAGATCTCTCCCGAGTTAAAAAAAATCAAACTCGTGGTAAGCACGGAGACTGAACGTAGCGGGTACGTCGGAGCTCGGGGACGTCTCTTAGCGGCTCGTAACGCTAACGGCAGGTACTCGGGAAGACTCGCTAACGGCAGGCAAGCTTGGGAAGACTCGTGAAGATTTTTCAACATGTTGAAAAATGTCCACGAGAGCCCCGAGTACCGACGAGCGGCCGTTACCGTAAATCTCCGCGTTCGAATCAGGGGAAACTCGGGAGAACTCTTGGATTAGTTCGTACAGTGGGACAGGGGTTATAGGATGAAACAAATGGAGTAAAATTCTGTGAGAGGGGAAGGGAGGGGCGGTGGAAGGAAGAGAGAGAGAGGGAGGTGGTCTTCTTCTTCTTGCGGGTGGCGTGCACCGCCCAAAGTTGCAGGACAACTTGCTCTATTTGATGTCATTTGATTGTGCACGCCGGGTTGGTTGCATTCGTCGAAACAGGGCGGACCAGAGAGAGTGGAATGGAGAGAGACAGAGAGAGAGGAGAGATAGAGAGGGAGAGAGAAAGGGAGAGTGAGGGAGAGAGAAAGAGAGGGGAAGAGAGAAAGGGAGAGAGAGACAGGGAGGGTGAGAGAGGGCGAAGGAGTGAGAGAGGGGAACTGAAAGGGAGCAGTTGTGAGTAACTGAGGCAGTGAAGACCCTGGTGCATTTTCTGGCCCCGATCGCCACTGCTGCGTGTGACAGGTGTGCGATGGGCCCGGGCTGGGCCAGGTGAGGAGGCCCGTGGCAATCCTGCGCACTTCAGCATGAAATGAAACCCTGCAAACAGCGCGGTGCGCGGCATTCTAATTTGCAGCTCGCAGACGAAGGATTTCATGTTTAATTTTGTCGGGCAAGTTGAGGTCATTTGTCAAAACCTGGCAGCGATTCAGTCAACATGCAAACTGAATAAATGGGTGTGATTCAGCGGAGAGAGAGCTTGTACCGAGAGGGGGGGGGCGCTGGAAACAGCGAGCAGTGTCTGCAGACGAGTTTGGCTTAGAGATACAGCGCAGAAACAGGCCCTTCGACCCACCCAGTCCGCGCCGACCAGCGATCCCCGCACACTAACACTATCCTACACACACTAGGGAGACAATTCACAATTTTACCAAAGCCGACTAACCTGTATGTCGCAGGAGAGTTGGTGGAAACCAGGGCACCCGGAGAAAACCCACGCAGGTCACAGGGAGATATTAATGATCCACACCTGGAGTATTGTGTGCAGCTTTGGTCTCCAAATTTGAAGAAGGACATTCTTGCTATTGCCATTGAGAGAGTGCAGCGTAGGTTCACCAGGTTAATTCCCGGGATGGCGGGACTGTCATATGCTGATAGAATGGAGCGGCTGGACTTGTACACTCTGGAGTTTAGAAGGATGAGAGGAGATCTTATTGAAACATATAAGATTGTTAAGGGTTTGGACACGCTAGAGGCAGGAAACATGTTCCCGATGTTGGGGGAGTCCGGAACCAGGGGCCACAGTTTAAGAATAAGGGGTAAGCCATTTAGAACGGAGATGAGGAAACATTTTTTCACACAGAGAGTGGTGAGTCTGTGGAATTCTCTGCCTCAGAGGGCGGTGGAGGCCGGTTCTCTGGATGCTTTCAAGAGAGAGCTAGATAGGGCTCTTAAAGATAGCGGAGTCAGGGGATATGGGGAGAAGGCAGGAACGGGGTACTGATTGGGGATGATCAGCCATGATCGCATTGAATGGCGGTGCCGGCTCGAAGGGCCGAATGGCCTCCTCCTGCACCTATTGTCTATCTATGATGGAGGCTCGGACAATGGTAGGTGCGAGTGGTCTGAAACCCATGGAGACAGAGATGCCTTCAACTCTCCTCCATCGCCCACTGTTATAGAGTCACACAGTGTGGAGACAGGCCCTTCGGCCCAACTTGCTCACACCGGCCCACACTGGTCCCACTTGCCAGCATTGGGTCCATTTCCTCGAAACCATGTACTGGTTGAAATGTTTCTTAAACGTTGCGATAGTCCCGGCCTCAACTACCTCCCCCGGCGGCTCGTTCCATAGACCCACCGCCCTTTGCGTGTAAACGTTAACGCTCAAGTTCCTATTAAATCTTTCTCCCACTCTAAATCAATAATGCAAGAACAAGGAACTGCAGATGCTGGTTTATATCACAGATAGAAACAAAGTGCCGGAGTACTGGAGTTTTCTCTCTCTCGTTTTTCTCGCTCGCCCCTGACTCTCAGTCTGAAGAAGGGTCTCGACCCCAAAACGTCGCCCATTCCTTCTCTCCACAGATGCTGCCCGTGATGTGTCCGGCACCCCTCCGCTCAGTAACAGCAAGTGACGGCAATTGTTTTTGAGTGCGCCTTCCACGGAGAGAAGGTTGCTCGGTGCATCATTTAAACCTCATTGAAACTTACCGAATAGTGAAAGGCCTGGACAGAGTGGATGTGGAGAGGATGTTTCCACTCTGGATGAAATGCTATGAAATTAACTTTGGTGGCCTGCACTCTGCATGAAATGCTATGAAATTGACTTTGGTGGCCTGCACTCTGCATGAAATGCTATGAAATTGACTTTGGTGGCCTGCACTCTGCATGAAATGCTATGAAATTGACTTTGGTGGCCTGCACTCTGCTGGAAATGGAATTTCAAGGAATACTAGGACCAGAGGGCACAGCTTCGGAATTAAAGTTTGTTCCTTTAGGAGGAGGGGTTTCTTCAGTCAGAGGGTGGTGAATCTGTGGAATTCATTGCCACAGAAGACAGTGGAGGCCAAGTCAATGGATATTTTTAATAGACAATAGACAATAAGTAAGTAAGTTTATTGGCCAAGTATTCACATACAAGGAATTTGCCTTGGTGCTCCGCCCACAAGTAACAACATGACATACAGTGACAGTTACGAATGACTCAGAAAACACTAAACATTAATAATAATAAAACATTAATGATAAAACACCATTGATCAAGCATGTGAACCAACAAAATACCAGATCAAAGGGAGGCTACAGATTTTTGGCTGTTGAGTAGAGCAACTACTCGTGGATAAAAACTGTTTTTATGTCTGGCTGTGGCAGCTTTGACAGTCCGGAGTCGCCTTCCAGAGGGTAGTGATTCAAAGAGTTTGTGGCCAGGGTGAGAGGGTTCAGAGATGATCTTGCCCGCTCGCTTCCTGGCCCTTGCAGTGTGCAGTTCATCAATGGAGGGAAGGTTGCAGCCAATAACCTTCTCTGCTGATCGGACGATTTGCTGCAGCCTCCGGATGACATAAGGGAGAGATAGATCGATTCTTGTTTAGTACGAGTGTCACGGGTTACAGGGAGAAGGCAGGAGAATGGGGTTAGGAAGGAGAGATCGATCATCTATATAACTAAAAGTCTCATCTTGACCACGTCCTGTCTGCTCTGTATATTGATTTTCATAAATAACGCTATCCTATATCACTATGATTTTTGGCCATCTTACTCACAGTCCCCCTCTGCTGAGGCAGCCCCAACGATTTTTCCAATCGATGAAAAATACAAAAGTGCAGGCCACCAAAGTCAATTTCATAGCATTTCAGATCGATGAAAAAAAAAAATTCCGATTGATAAAAAATAAAAAAAGTTATGAGTGTTTAAAAAATCTTGAGATCAGCTGATTGGTCATCTCGCCTGTCTGTCACCACGATGAACGTAACAGCCCTTCCGGGGGGGCAGGACTATAAAACCCCGGATGGCTGGACATGAATCAGTCACTCAGGAAGATAGCGAGGGAGAGTCCACAACTGTGAATTCTAAGCTGTGAATCAACTGAACTGTGAGTCTGCAATGTACTTGTAATAATTGATTTGTTAGCCCTTAATGCCAATGCAATGAGTTGTTTGGCAAATTGGTGGCCTGCACTCTGCATGAAGCGCTATGAAATTGACTTTGGTGGCCTGCACTCTGCTGGAAATGGTATTTCAAGAAATAGCTGTGAGTGATCTGCCAGCCCACCAGCCCTGAGTGATTGAGCTGCCAGCCCACCAGGCCTAAGTGACTACACTGCCAGCCCAAGAATCCATTCGGCCCACAATGTCCATACCAGCCCTCTGGAAACCAGTCCTTTCGGCCCACAACACCCATACTATCGCTCCAGAAAGCCCCCCCGCTGGCCACCAATATTGGAATTGGTGGAGAGGTGGAATATTGCGTTGGGGGACCAGCCTTTGGGTCCCACTTAGTCTAGTACTTGATTAAATGGCGGAGTACACTTGATGGGCCGAATGGCCTAATTCTGCTCCTATCACTTGCAAACGTATGACATCCCTGGCCCACAGATCAGAGGCATTGCTATTCCTCAGCACCAGCCTCTCCAAAAATCAGAGTCAGTTTATGGTTCACGACAGACTATAATTAGAATCCTTTATTTTAAAGTACTGATTTTTTCGGAGCTGGATGAGCTGAAAACGGCCTTTTCCATTTTAACCTGCTGTGCCAAGATGCAATCAGGAAATTAAACCCACAATGTGATACCACATCCTATTAGCTCTCAACAAACATCGTTAACCCTTAATGGACGGCACGGTGGCACCACAGGTAGAACCGCTGCCTCACAGTTCCATCCCGACTCGGGTGCTGCCCTTGTGGAGTTTGCACGTTCTCTATGTGACCGCGTGGGTTTCTAACCGGGTGCTCCGGTTTCCCCCCACCTAGAATCATGCACCGTGGAAAGAGGCCCTTCGGCCCAAATTGCCCACACTGACCAACATGTCCCATCAACTCTAGTCCCACCTGCGTGCGTTTGGCCTGTATCCCTCTAAACCTGTCCTATCCGTGTACCTGACAAAATGCTTCTCAAACGTTGCGATCGTACCGGCAAAGCTGCCTCAAAGAGGTGCGGGCCTGCAGGTTGATTGGCCCCTCTTTAAATTACCTCTAGTGTGTAGGGAGTGGATGAGAGAGTGGGATAACATTGAACTTGTGGGCCGAAGGGCCTGCTTCCATGCTGCATCTCTGAGCTAAACAGAAATGGCTGATTGGATCAAGGGCTAGAAGGAGGAGAGGGGCTGAACAACAAATGATACTGTTCCATCAGCACTCAATCTGGGGTGGACGATGGTAACCTTCATGTGGTCCGCCCTGTTTCGACTAATGCAATCAACTCGACGTGCACAACCAGAAGATCAAATAGAACAACTTTAGGCTGTGCACGCCACACAAGAAGAAGAACTCAATCACATGTAAATTAAAAATGAATCTTACTTCAGAGAGATTAGATATGATATGATGATAGTGGTGATCAGGAGGCGTTTAGATGGGCACATGCTGGGAATGGAGGGATATGGATCAAGTGGAATCTCGATGTGCCCCGTGCCACCCTTAATGCCCTTAACTTAATGTCACCTCCATCAACTCTTTTAAGTCTAGACTTAAAACGTATTTCTACTCTCAAGCCTTTCTTGAGGTCCTCTGAGGGAGCGCTGTGTGTATGTATCTATGTATGTACTGTTGATCTATGTACCACTGTAAGTAGCATAAAACTCAAACTCAAACTCGTCAAAAAAACTCAAACTTGCACCAATGTGAAGCACTTTGGTCAACGAGAGTTGTTTTTAAATGTGCTATAGAAATAAAATTGACTTGACTGGTCATTGTGGGCCGAAGGGCCTGTGTTTGACTGTACTTTTCCATGTTCTAGATTACGTCATAGTGAAACTTAAATCTAACACTTTACGTTAGACTTCAGAGATGCAGTGTGGAAACAGGCCCTTCGGCCCACCGAGTCCACGCTGACCAGCGATCGCCCCGCACACTAGCACTATCCTACACACACTAGGGACAAGTTACAATTTTACTGAAGCCAATTAACCTGCAAACCTGTAGGACTTTGGGATGTGTGGGAGGAAACCGGAGCGCCGGGAGAAAACCGGGAGGTGACGGTGAGAACGTATAAACTCATACATACAGACAGCAACATGCAGGTGGTCGGGATCGAACCCCGGTCTCCGGCGCTGCGAGGCAGCAGCTCTACCCGCTGCTCCACCATGCCGCCCTTAATGCCCTTAACTTTCAATGTCACTTCCTTCTTCATAAACGGACAACTTTATAAGTTCTATATCGGTGAGATCAAGCGGAGGCTTGCCGATCGTTTCGCCGAACACCTCCGCTCGGTACGCAATAACCAACCCGACCTCCCGGTGGCTCAGCACTTCAACTCCCCCTCCCATTCCGTATCCGACCTCTCAGTCCTGGGCTTCCTGCACGGCCAGAGTGAGCAACACCGCAAGTTGGAGGAACAGCACCTCATATTCCGCTTGGGGAGTCTGCATCCTCTGGGCTTAAACATTGAATTTTCTCAATTCTGTTAACGCAGGCTGCCTCCTCCCCTTCCCCACCTCTCCCTCAGCCCTCGGGCCCTGGCATTCCCTCTCTCTCTATCTCTCCCCCACCCAAGTCGCACTAGCTTCTCATTTTCACACCACAAACAGCTTACAATGGCCTGTTTCCTTTATCATCGATACTTTTTTGCATATCTTTCATTCATTGTTCTTTATCTCTCCACATCACTGTTTATATCTCTCGTTTCCCTGATCCCTAACCAGTCTGAAGAAGGGTCTCGACCCGAAATGTCGCCTATCTCCTTCGCTCCTTAGATGCTGCTGCACCCGCTGAGTTTCTCCAGCCTTTTGTGTAACCCTCGATTCTCCAGCATCTGCAGTTCCATCTTTAACAACTTTATAAGTTGCTGCCCTAATAGTTACAACATTAGACCAAGTGACTGGATTATTGATCTGGAGATCTGATCCCAATTTGGGAATTTAGATGCTAATTAGTCTGGAATAAAAAAACCTAGTATCAGTGGTGACAGCAAAAGACCTATTGGATAGTTCACAAAAACCTATCCATGTCGGACTGCAAGAGGAAATTGTCCATTTTATCTTAGTCTGACAATAAAGGACTCTATAATGCTTCACACTCAACTGTTTGCTATAACAAATAGTTTCTAAAAGGACCCAGCAATTAGGGGAAAGGCACTAGATGCTTTTTTTTCCCTGGTGATGTCCACATTCTACAGATGAATGTAAAGGATTAGTATTCAGGGCGTCACGGTGGTGCAGATGGCAGAGCTGCCGTCTCACAGCGCCAGAGGTCCCCGGTTCCACCCTGCCCTTGGGTGCTGCCTGTGTGGAGTTTGCACCTTCTCCCTGTGGGTACATAGGTTTCATACGTTCATGAGTGATGAGAGCGGAATCAGCCCATCAAGTCTACCCCGCCGTCCAATCATGGCTGATCTATCTCTCCCTCCCAACCCCATTCTCCTGCCTTCTCCCCATAACCCCTGACACCTGCACTGATCAAGGGTCTATCAGTCCCTGCCTTAAAAATATCCATTGACTTGGGCTCCACAGCCACCTGTTTCCTCTGGGGTTACACAAAAAGCTGGAGAAACTCAGCGGGTGCAGCAGCATCTAAGGAGCGAAGGAAATAGGCGACGTTTCCTCTGGGTGCCTGTATTTCCCAAAGACGTGGGCGTTTGTAGATTAATGCGCCCTCTGTAAATTGATCCCTAGGTTGGTTTAGTTCAGAGATACAGCGCGGAAACAGGCCCTTCAGCCCAGCAGGTCCGCACTGACCAGCGGTCCCCGCACATTAACACTATCCCACACATACAATTTTTACACATACACCAAGCCAGTTAACCAGCACACCTGCACGTCTTTGGAGTGTGGGAGGAAACCGAAGATCTCGGAGGAAGGGAAGGAGGGAGAACGTTCAAACTCCACACAGGCAGCGCTTGTAGTCGGGATCTCTGGCGCCACCAGTGCGGTCAGGCAGCTACTCTGCCGCTGCGCCACCGTGCCGGGCGTGTGGGGAGCGGATGAGAGCGTGGGACTAACGTGGGACTGGTGTGGGAACAGCGGTCTAGGTGGACTCCTTGCGTTCCGTTTCCATGCTGCGCCTCTCCATCAGGCGGGTGGATGAGCAAGTGTAATGCGGTGCGGGGGAAGGGGATCATATCAGTGTTTATTTGCAGCGAGGGTTTAATTTATTCAACACCATAAAGACTGTGGGTATTGCGTGCGGGGGGGACTATGGGACCCGAGGCCCCTGTCAAGGCACAGCTGAATTTCTTCCACACATCAGAAACAGGCCCTGCGGTAACCACAGTTTGAAATAATGCTTGGTGTTGGAATACTTCAGAATGATGTATGAGCATTTCATCTTAATCTCTGCGGGAATAAACAAATGTAGCAGAGTCCACGATGGGGCATTCACGCGAGCTGAATAATCACGCTTCAGCCCGCGCTCCTGCTTCCTGCCTCGTCAATTACCGTCGGGATAATTTCTCAGGGACAGTAAGTTGGTTGACTTCAGCGTCTAAATCACTCCGGCTCCCTCCCTTCCGTCGACTCCGTCTACGCCTCGCGCTGCCCCCGCAAGGCCAGCAGGAGAATCAAGGACCGGTCTCACCCCGGCCACTCCCTCTTCCCCCCTCTCCCGTCAGGCAACAGGTACAGCAGTGAAACCAGATTCAGGGACAGTTTCTCCTCCCAGCTGTTATCAGGCAACGGGACCATCCAACCACCAACTAGACAGCGGTCCTGAGCCACCATCGACCTCATTGGAGATCCTCGGACTATCTTTAATCGGACATTACTGGACTTTATCTTGCTCTAAATGTCATTCCCTTTCTCCTGTCTCTATCCACTGTGGATGGCTGTGCCTCAGTACACGTGACACATAAACTAGCCTTTGTCACTTACTGCACCCATCTTCCAATCATACTCCTCTCACCTGTATTCACCTGTCACTTTAACCCCACCCCAGAAAGACTGGAATTTAGAAGATTGAGGGGGGATCTTATAGAGACTTACAAAATTCTTAAGGGGTTGGACAGGCTAGATGCAGGAAGATTGTTCCCGATGTTGGGGAACTCCAGAACAAGGGGGTCACAGTTTAAGGATAAGGGGGGAAGTCTTTTAGGACCGAGATGAGAAAAACATTTTTCACACAGAGAGTGGTGAGTCTGTGGAATTCTCTGCCACATAAGGTAGTTGAGGCCAGTTCGTTGGCTATATTTAAGAGAGAGTTAGATGTGGCCCTTGTGGCTAAAGGGATCAGAGGGTATGGAGAGAAGGCAGGTACGGGATACTGAGTTGGATGATCAGCCATGATCATATTGAATGGGGGTGCAGGCTCGAAGGGCCGAATGGCCTCTACTCCTGCACCTATGTTTGTCCCCATTACATCAGTCTGAAGAAGGGTCCCAACTCGAAACGTCACTGTCCACTCCCTCCCTAGATGCTGCCTGAGCCACTGAGTTCCTGCAGAGTCTTGCCTTGCGTAACCTGTCTTAAATCCACATTAAAATTCTTAGAATAGCCTCAAAGAGCCGGAGTAACTCAGCGGGTCAGGCAGCATCTCTGGAGAAGGAAGAGGTGACGTTTTGGTTCGGTGCCTCTACTCCAGAGATGCTGCCTGACCCGCTGAGTTACTCCAGCATTTCTGTGTCTATCTTTGGTGTAAACCAGCGTCTGCAGTTCCTTGCTTCGATGGTTGAAAGGGTCAAGAGCTTCAAATTCCTGGGCGTGCACATCTGTGAAGATCTTTCTTGGTCCGAGAACACAGATGCAATCATTAAGAAAGCTCATCAGCGCCTCTACTTCCTGAGAAGATTACGGAGAGTTGGTCTGTCAAGGAGGACTCTCTCTAACTTCCACAGGTGCACAGTAGAGAGCTTGCTGACCGGTTGCATCGTGGCTTGGTTCGGCAACTTGAGTGCCCTGGAGAGGAAAAGACTACAAAAAGTAGTAAACACTACCCAGTCCATCATCGGCTCTGACCTCCCTTCCATCGAGGGGATTTACCGCAGTCGCTGCCTCAAAAAGGCTGGCAGCATCATCAAGGACCCACACCATCCTGGCCACACACTCATCTCCCCGCTACCTTCAGGTAGAAGGTACAGGAGCCTGAAGACTGCAACGACCCAGTTTAGGAATAGCTACTTCCCCACAGCCATCAGGCTATTAAACTTGGCTCGGAACTCTGAACATTAATATCCCTCCATCTGTTAGAAACATAGAAACATAGAAAATAGGTGCAGGAGTAGGCCATTCGGCCCTTCGAGCCTGCACCGCCATTCAATGTGATCATGGCTGATCATCCAACTCAGTATCCCGTACCTGCCTTCTCTCCATACCCCCTGATCCCTTTAGCCACAAGTGCCACATCTAACGCCCTCTTAAATATAGCCAATGAACTGGCCTCAACTACCTTCTGTGGCAGAGAATTCCAGAGACTCACCACTCTCTGTGTAAAGAATGTTTTCCTCATTTCGGTCCTAAAGGAATTCCCCCTTATCCTTAGACTGTGACCCCTTGTTCTGGACTCCCCCAACATCGGGAACAATCTTCCAGCATCTAGCTTGTCCAACCCCTTAAGAATTTTGTAGGTTTCTATAAGATCCCCCCTCAATCTTCTAAATTCCATCGAGTACAAACCGAGTCTATCCAATCTTTCCTCATATGAAAGTCCTGACATCCCAGGAATCAGTCTGGTGAATCTTCTCTGTACCCCCTCTATGGCAAGGATGTCTTTCCTCAGATTTGGAGACCAAAACTGTACGCAGTACTCCAGGTGTGGCCTCACCAAAACCCTGTACAACTGCAGTAGAACCTCCCTGCTCCTATACTCAAATCCTTTCGCTATGAATGCTAACATACCATTTGCTTTCTTCACTGCCTGCTGCACCTGCATGCCTACTTTCAATGACTGGTGTACCATGACACCCAGGTCTCGTTGCATCTCCCCCTTACCTAATCTGCCACCATTCAGATAATAGTCTACCCTCATATTTTTGCCACCAAAGTGGATAACCTCACATTTATCCACATTGTACTGCATCTGCCATGCATCTGCCCATTCACTCAGCCTATCCAAATCACCCTGCAGCCTCCAAGCATCCTCCTCACACCTAACTATACCCCCCAGCTTGGTATCATCTGCAAATTTGGAGATGTTGCATTGAATTCCCTCGTCCAAATCATTAATATATATTGTAAATAGCTGGGGTCCCAGCACTGAGCCTTGCGGCACCCCACTAGTCACTGCCTGCCATTCTGAAAAGGACCCGTTTACTCCTACCCTTTGCCTCCTGTCTGCTAGCCAGTTCTCTATCCACATCAATACTGAACCCCCAATACCGTGTGCTTTAAGTTTGTATGCTAATCTCTTAATCTGTTATTTGCACTTTATTAATTTATTAATTCATGGGTGTATTTACTTATATAATTGTAGTCAATGCCTTCTATGTTCTGTTGTGCTATGCAAAGAAAGATTTTCATTGTCCTGTCAGGGACACATGACAATAAACTCTTTTGACTTTGACTTTGACTTTGACTTCTTTGAATTGCCATTTCATTCATCAGAATCATTGAACGTTGCCCCATCTCCTCGCCAACATTTTATGGAGCGTGGCCAATGGTTTTTGTAAATATGAGTAGGCAGGTGCAAGATTTTTAATGATGCCTAGGATAAGATTGCAATTTAATTTAACGAGTCATAGAGTCATAGACTCATAGAGCATGGAAACAGGCCCTTCAGCCCAACGGCCACACCAGCTAACATGCCCCATCTATACTAGCCCCACCTTTGCCCCGTATCCCTCCAAACCCTTCCTGTTCATGCACTGAAGAACGATCTCGACCCGAAAAGTCACCCGTTCCTTCTCTCCAGAGATGCTGCCTGTCCCGCTGAGTTGCCATAGAGGGAGTGCAGAGAAGGTTCACCAGACTGATTCCTGGGATGTCAGGACTGTCTTATGAACAAAGACTGCATAGACGCGGTTTATACTCTCTAGAATTTAGGAGATTGAGAGGGGATCTTATAGAAACTTACAAAATTCTTAAGGGGTTGGACAGGCTAGATGCAGGAAGATTGTTCCCGATGTTGGGGAGGTCCAGGACAAGGGGTCACAGCTTAAGGATAAGGGGGAAATCCTTTGGGACCGAGATGAGAAGGAATTTTTTCACACAGAGAGTGGTGGGTCTCTGGAACTCTCTGCCACAGAGGGTAGTTGAGGCCAGTTCATTGGCTATATTTAAGAGGGAGTTAGATGTGGTCCTTGTGGCTAAGGGGATCAGAGGGTATGGAGAGAAGGAAGGTACGGGATACTGAGTTGGATGATCAGCCATGATCATATTGAATGGCGGTGCAGGCTCGAAGGGCTGAATGGCCTACTCCTGCACCTAATTTCTATGTTCTATGTTTCTATGTTACTCCAGCACTTTGTGTCTATCTTCGGTTTAAACCAGCATCTGCAGTTCCTTCCTACACTATCCAAGTATCTGTCTAACTGTTTCTTAAACATTGTGATAGTCCCTGCCTCAACTACCTCCTCTGGCAGCTCGTTCCATACACCCACCGCCCATTTGTGTGTGAAAATGTTACCCCGCAGATTCCTATTAAATCTTTCCCCCTTCATCCTAAACCCATGTCCTCTGGTCCTCGATTCCCCTACTCTGGGCAAGAGACTCTGTGCATCTACCCGATCTGTTCCTTTCATGATTCTCTACACTGATCGATTCCTCTCATGATTTTATGCTGCAAGTTGTGTGGAATTGAATATTTGGTTTGGAACAAAGCTTGGACGAGGCAGAAACTGACTGCCCGCGTTAACGAGGCGCGAAGGAGGAGGAGGAGGAGGAGGAGGAGGAGGAGGAAAGAATAAATAACAAAGTACTCGTGTGAATCCCAAATGAATCGAACTCCGTGGAGTAATGCGAGTTTGAGTGTGTTGGTTCAGGCAGCCATTTACAGTTCAGTGATGGAACACGGAGCCAATGTTTTCGCAACAGTCTTGAATATGTGGGTGTAAGATTTTTAATGGAGCTTTGAATGTGAACCTAGAATTAACAATGACTGTAATCAACAAAATGACAATGCTTAGAAATTAGAAAGAGAACAGATGTAATTGTAAATGATGCGTATCTGAGTCTGCTGCAGTTCTACACGCAATTATGTATTCAGGAGGTTAGGTACCAGGACGGAATTTAATATCTTATCAGTTTAGTTTATTGTCATTTGTACCCGAGGCGCAGTGAAAAGCTTTTTGTTGCGTGCTAACCAGTCAGCGTAAGGACAATACATGATTACTATCGAGCCATTTACAGTGTACAGATACATGCATGGTAAAGGGAATGAGGTCCAGTGCAAGGTAACGAATCATAGAAACATAGAAAATAGGTGCAGGAGTAGAGGCCATTCGGCCCTTCGAGCCTGCACCGCCATTCAATATGATCATGGTTGATCATCCAACTCAGTATCCCGTACCTGCCTTCTCTCCATACCCCCTGATCCCTTTAGCCACAAGGGCCACATCTAACTCCCTCTTAAATATAGCCAATGAACCGGCCTCAACCAACTTCTGTGGAAGAGAATTCCACAGATTCACCACTCTCTGTGTGAAAAATATTTTCCTCATCTCGGTCCTAAAAGACTTCCCCCTTATCCTTAAACTATGAAGTGGAACGGGTGCATTCAAGTTTCTGTGACTTCAATCAAGTCAGATGAACCGACTAACCGGCTTATTTTTTGGCAGGAGACTGGAGCACCTGGAGAAAACCCACACGGTCACAGGGAGAACGTGCAAACTCCGTACAGACAGCATCCGTAGTCAGGATCGAACCCGGGTCTCCGGCGCTGTAATTATTCAATTGAATTCGTTATGGGTGTTTTCCAGTGTTAAAGGGAACAGCAAGACTCTGAACCCGTTTCCCGAATCTATCTCTGGTTAAAATGGGATCGGATCCTATTGTAACATTCCAGGAGTCAGCAAAAAAATCGGCTAATAGATCCCTTCAATATGTAAGTGAAGCCAAATAAATGCTTTAGGTCCTCCTACAGAAATATGTTTCCAATGAAAACATTGACCAGCGTTTATCAAGTGACAATGTCAACAGCAATTTTCACATTTAGATATGATTTCCCTTTCCATCTCTCTCGTAAGCCCTGACTGCATCAAAATGCATTTCCACTCACGCTGGTTATACAAGCACGGAACATCCTGCTCTAGTTGTTCAAGCATTGGTTACGTAGACGTCTGTGGTTGAGGCTCTGGTTTTATAGATACCATCGACAAAAGCATAGCTAAACTGTTAAGGACCTGTCCTACAAGCATGCAACTCTATGCGATGAACGCGATCAAACTAGAAGCGGGGGCCGCGTGGAGGTCGGGTGATCCCCATGTACAGGGCCGTTCCCACCAGCATGCGCCTGCATGCGGCAAGCGCAACCAAACCGGCAGCGAGGGCCGCGCGGAGGTCGGGTGAGTGGCGCAACGCGGCGCAAAGTGAGGCGAACTTGGAGTGAAGTCTAAGGTAAGTTCGCCAGGACAGAGACGGGCACACAGAGAGGGGCACAGAGGCACACACACAGAGGGTCATGGAGCCACACACATAGAGGGTCACGGAGGCACCTACAGAGAGGGTCACGGAGGCACGTTGTCGGGGCGGTGTGTAATGCGTCGAGGCGACTGCGAGCCGACAAGCCGTTGCCGCGCGGAATTTTTGCACATAGTCAGTTTTTCGGAGCCCCGCGCGGTGTCGGGACGAACTCGGGATGAACTCCGCACGGCTCCGGCAATCGAAGTGGGACCGGCCCCGCGACGCCGGACGGCTCAAGCGACCACGTTAGGTCGCGCTAATCGCATAGAGTTGCAAGCTTGTAGGACAGGCCCTTTACTGGTTAGGCTGGAAACACCCCTACTGCTAGCAACACCGACACTATCTATAGTACCTATGCTAGTAAGATTAAACGAGAACTTACCAGTTTGAAGTTTGATCTTTATTTTATGAGGAGTTACGATGAGGGATTACGTGAAGAAGCCCCGCCAGGCGCATGCGCGTCATACTTCAAAGCAGCGGCGTGAAAACACAGTAACTATAGCCAAAGTGTTATAGTAAGGCTTAGAAGACTAGAACTACCGGGAGCCGGGAGCGGAGGGCACGTAATCCCTCATCATAACTCCTCATAAAATACAGATCAAACTTCAAACTGGTAATTCTCGTTTAATCTTACTATTTTACTTCGGAGTCACGTGAGTGACTATGTGAAGATTTCAAAGCTCTGTGATTTCATGCTGTAGATCCATTCCATATGACACACTGCTTCAGTTGACACAGTAGTGAATAAATAACATATTGAACGTTACTTAGAATTCTGCAATAATCATTTTGTTAAATAACAATACAGTAATAACTCCTCTATCCCAGGTGAAATTACAAATGAAATTTATAAGGACAAAGCAAATCAAATCAAACGGACCCAACACAGCATGCCCAACCCCTGGCACTGTCAGGACAGGTTTGTCATAAATTTTAGAAAATTTGATTCCTTAGACCATCCTGCGCCCTCGCTGCGGATGTTAATGCCGCCCTGGTGGAGTGAGATTTAAACACACGAGTGTCTACTACAGCAGAATCCAAAACCTGGTTTACCATCTAGAAATAGTTTATACTGACGCCTTGTTATGAGGTTTTTTGTGACTGATGATCATTGCTGTCTCAGAGCCTCTGAGACTCTTAGTTACCTCGATATTGACTCAGGTGCTTAACTACACTTAACCTTTGGTCAACAGGGTATTCTTTAAAACTTACTTTGGTTCCGGCCATTCCTGGCCTGCTTTGTTTGAATAAATCATACACATAAAACGTAATGTTATCTGTAGAGGATTACATGCTATCTAGTCGTAACTTTTACAATGTTTGCACTCGTTGCGCTGATACTAGGACCATGACCATAACCACTTTAATTGTTAACTTCTGAAAAGACGTAATTGGAGCCCATTACCGAAGCAGTGTGAGAACTATACTGACATCCCAGATTTCTGTATATCTAGGTTTAGGAGGATTTTTGTTGCATTGGCTGTAGCCAAAGTCACTGACATATCAACTGAATCAATGACAAATCCCAAATAAACCATTTTTTAGGATGGTTCTATCTTGGATTTGGTTGGATGGACCAGGAGCCCTAACCTTTCAGACAGGTATTTGGTTGCTGAAACCGATTCCTCAGCTGTCTGCTGAGTGTTGCTTATGATTAAAATATCATCTAGATAAGCCGTTACCATGTGATTCTGGGCCCAAAGTAGCACCAGCACTGGTTTCAACAATTTCTTGAATAGCCTAGGAGCTGAGGTTAACTCATTGGTCATGCTTTAAATTGCCACAGTTGTCCCATCCAACTAAATTTCAAGTGTCTCCGATACTGATGATGAATTGGTACTGAATAATATGCATCTTTCAGATCTATAGTTGCCATATAACAGCCTTGTGATCACAGCTGTTTCGCAGTATTGAAGGTGTCCATTTTAAAATGCCTATACTGAACGGAGGAATTTAAGTGGTTTAGGTCCAGAATTACAGTACATCCACCATCTTTTCTCTGTCTGGGGAATATATTGGACACAAATTGTTGAGGATGGTTTGTTGTCCTCTCAATTACCCCTTTTTCGGGACAAAACCGTAATTTCTTCTTTTACCTGCTGAGTTTGTGGTGCAGAAACCCCCAATACTCTATTGGGCATATTGTGTGCAGGCGGATCAATTCCTGACATAAACTGTATTCGAGCTTGACACAGTGTGTAGTATAAACCGATGAGATGTTATGCAGCACCATTCATCATACCAGTTGCAACCTACCCCCAACCGGAGGTTGTTCCCCAGAAATCTTATCCTGGCCAGAATGAATCACCCGTACCTCTACAGTCGGCCTTGAACTCCTCCTTCTTCCCATATTAGGGTTGTAGCTGGGATATACAGGTGAGTAATACCGTCGTCCCACTGGCCCCACCCTGCTTGGCCCTGCCCCTGGATCCGTCAACTTTTGCACTGAAAACGACCTGCGAGGTGGTATCCTGGCAGAAGGGACGTATGTCTTCATGAGACCAATTGTTTTGGCCTCATCATCGATGTCCCTGATTTGCTTGATGAGGTCCACCCCAAATAAAGAATCTGGGGGTTGAACGTTTGTAGACCTACATAGAGCTGCAAACTTCGGTTTGATGGCTATCTTCCTGATGCAATTAAACTCAAAGTAGGCGTTGCAGAACAGGGCCAGCATATCTTGTTGGATACCAGACATCGGTGCCCCCTGGACCATTTTCCCGAATGCAGTGATGCCTGCTGCCACCAACTTGAGGAGGCGCTGAAATCTCACTTCTTGTCCCCGCAGCGTTGCACTCATTTGTGCCCTTGCCGAGTTCACGGTGGCCATTTTGAGTGACGCACAGTTTACAGGTGTTTTGTAACGTGTGGCCGTCTTCGTATCCTGGAGCTGGTGAGAAGCCATGTAATTAACATTGGCGGCTAGAGCTTTCTCGATAGCCTCACTAGTCCCTTCCGGGTTTAGCGAAGTTTAACGCTACGTCTAGGACACCTGGAGCGTGGCTCGTGTGCGCTGGTGTGTGCACATAAGCAGTGACACCAGCTTTAGGGTCAGACTCCTCCTGCCCTGGCTTCTCCCGAGTCTTGCGCTAGGGAGGTCTCATCCAGCCCTAAACAAGGTGCTGGAGAGGGTGATTCCCACTGGTATCCATAAGCGATGTATGGACCTCTGCGAGAGGCTGTGTGGGGAATATCACTAACTCTAGCTGGCTCTGCGAGCCAGACTTACAGAGTTTAAAAAATACTCGCAGCAAAGGTTTAACATTGACTTACCTGCGGGTCACTACTTACCGCTGGTGGAGCTGCGCTCTCCAGCCCTTCGGTGCGCCATGCGTCGGACGTAATGACGCGCATGCGCCTGGCGGGGCTTCTTCACGTAGTCACTCATGTGACTCCAAAGTAAAATTCCTACACTACCCCCACTACCTAGAACTACCATACTACCTGTACACTTTTATTACCAATACACCTGTACTACCTGTACACCTGTACTACCAATACACCTGTACTACCTGTACACCTGTACTACCAATACACCTGTGCTACCAATACACCTGTACTACTAATACACCTGTACTACCTATACACTTGTATTACCAATACACCTGTACTACCAATACACCTGTACTACCTATACACCTGTATTACCAATACACCTCTACTACCTATACACCTGTACTACCAATATATCTATACTACCTATAACTCCCATATTGCCTGTACACCTTTATTACCAATACACCTGTATTACCAATACACCTGTACTACCTGTACACCTATACTACCTATATCTTCCATACTACCAATACACCTGTTCTACCTATGCACCTATTTAGTTATACACCAATTCTACCGATATGTCCGATACACCTATTCTACCTATACATCCTATACACCTGTATTACCTATACACCTAAGGGCACAGAAAGACATCAAAGTCATTGTCAACCCTCTGTGACAGCAATGTCTGGAACCAAGTATGATCACTGTGAAATGTTGTCAGTATCGTTCTGTTGCGTTAAAGGGAGCTGAGAGACAGTTGGGAGGAATGTGACGTGTGTCCCAGCGTAGACTGCCAGTTGATAATTCTAGACAGTCGATGTAGAGGCCTCTATATCAATCTGTCCTGTGTGTTACGGTTGGAGCCATTAGAAGTACTTGTGAGAAAAGTACTCCACATTAATTGATTGAATGAACTGATTGAAAGATACATCGCGGGAACAGACACGTTGGCGCTCAGAGTCCACGCTGGCCGTTGACCACCCATTCCCCCACCTTCGCATCCACTCCTCTCACACAACGGCAGCAATTTTACCGAAGCCACTTTAACCTGCAGATCGTTTGGCTGCGGGAGGAAACCGGAGCACCCAGAGAAAACCCATGTGGTCACAGGGAGAGCGTGCAAACTCCACACTGACAGTGCCTGAGATCAGGAACGAACCCGGATCTGGACTATCTTTTATTGGAGTTTACTGGGCTCTATCTTGCACTAGACAATATTCTCTCTATCCTGTATCTGTAACACTGTGGCCGTCTGGCTTGTAATCATCTATAGTCTTCCCGCTGTCTTGTTAGCTTGCAACACAAAGCTTTTCACTGTACCTCAGTACACATTTAGTTCAGTGCTAGTTTGGATAGTTTAGTTTAATTTAGCTTAGCTTAGTTTATTGTCAACAAAAGCTTTGTCAAGGAGGACTCTCTCTAACTTCTACAGGTGCACAGTAGAGAGCTTGCTGACTGGTTGCATCGTGGCTTGGTTCGGCAACTTGAGCGCCCTGGAGAGGAAAAGACTACAAAAAGTAGTAAACGCTGCCCAGTCCATCATCGGCTCTGACCTCCCCACCATCGAGGG
This sequence comes from Raja brachyura, assembly GCA_963514005.1. The sequence continues at coordinate 34,622,691 of OY740809.1, read as the reverse complement.
GATTTACCGCAGTCGCTGCCTCAAAAAGGCTGGCAGCATCATCAAGGACCCACACCACCCTGGCCACACACTCATCTCCCCGCTACCTTCAGGTAGAAGGTACAGGAGCCTGAAGACTGCAACGTCCAGGTTCAGGAATAGCTACTTCCCCACAGCCATCAGGCTATTAAACTTGGCTCGGACATAACTCTGATCATTAATATCCCTTTATCTGTTATTTGCACTTTATCAGTTTATTTATTCATGTGTGTATATATTTATATAATGGTATATGGACACACTGATCTGTTCTGTAGTCAATGCCTACTATGTTCTGTTGTGCTGAAGCAAAGCAAGAATTTCATTGTCCTATCAGGGACACATGACAATAAACTCATTTGAACAATAACCTGTCTATCCCGGCCTTAAATATATCCACTGACTTGGCCTCCACAGCCTTCTACGGCAATGAATCCCACAGATTCACCACCCTGACTAAAGAAATTCCTTCTCATCTCTTTTCTGAAGGTACGTCCTTTAATTCTGAGGCTGTGCTCTCCGGTCCTAGACTCTCCCACTAGTGGAAACATCCCCTCCACATTAATTCCATCCAGGCTGAGAGAGGTGGAATGGGACCGATGGGATTGTACTGCTGAGGTCTAGCATGGACTCGATGGGCCGAATGGCCTCATTCTATCTCACAAGAACCTTGTGCTTCCTAAAACTTGAGTATACTTCAAGAAGTGCTTGCGTAGGAAGCAACTGCAGATGCTGGTTTAAACCAAAGATAGACACAAAAAAGCTGGAGTAACTCGGCCGGACAGGCAGCATCTCTGGAGAGAAGGAACGGGTAACGTTTCGGATCTGTCGAAGAAGGGTCTCGACCCGAAACGTCACCCATTCCTTCTCTCCAGAGATGCTGCCTGTCCCATCGAGTTACTCCAGCTTTTTTGTGTCTATCTTCAAAAAGTACTCGATTGGTTTCATTGGGGCACTTTGCAGGAGATGTGACAGGTAAGAACATTGTTTGTTTCAGAACACAACTCGACATGTGTGCCTTTGCCGAGTTGAAGTACGTTGGGGGCATTTTGTTAGAGCGTCATTATCAACAAATGTGCCTTTCTAAGTAACCGACAACTCTTGTCAGTAACTCACAGTCAGTATGATTCTCCAGTGTTGCCCTGGCGCTGCAGATATGATGCAGGAACACATGCCAATGTTTAAGAGAGAAGTCGTCCAACATTTAACGATACATTTCTGGCATTCGTTACAAGTCGGGATCTTAGACTATAGACAATAGTAGCAGGAGTAGGCCATTCGGCCCTTCGAGCCAGCACCGCCATTCAATGTGATCATGGCTGATCATCCATAATCAGTACCCCGTTCCTGCCTTCTCCCCATATCCCCTGACTCTGCTATTTTTAAGAGCCCGATCTAATTCTCTGTTGAAAGCATCCAGAGAACCGGCCTCCACCGCCCTCTGAGGCAGAGAATTCCACAGATTCACAACTCTCTGTGAGAAAAAGTGTTTCCTCGTCTCCGTTCTAAATGGCTTACTCCTTATTCTTAAACTGTGGCCCCTGGTTCTGGACTCCCCCAACATCGGGAACATGTTTCCTGCCTCTAGCGTGTCCAAGCCCTTAACAATCCTTCGCTCCTTAGATGCTGCTGCACCGCTGAGTTTCTCCAGCTTTTTGTGTACCCTTAACAATCTTATATGTTTGAATAAGATCCCCTCTCATCCTTCTAGCCCAGCCGCTCCATTCTCTCCATCTTCTCCTTCTTCTTGTGTGTGGCGAGCACGGCCTAAACTTGTTTAGGACAACTTGTTCTATTTGATCTTATTTGATTGTGCGCGCCGGGTTGATTGCATCTGTCGAAACAGGGCGGACCACGTGAAGGTTGCAATCTTCCCACCCGAACAAGTCGGGGTATCGCCAAGCGATAAGAGGCACGGGCCTCGGCAAAATCCCGCTGAAGCTGGAAATCCACATTAAAAACCGCTCAGCAGATCAGATCAGTTTCTTGTCCACACAGCATGGTGCAGTGAAATTCTTGCACACATGAAGCTTACAAACAGCGCACATCAAAATGATTAGTGCCATCATAAATATAACGAAGAATGCAAAGGCAGAATCGTTCCGAGATTGTCGGGGAATCTAAACCAGTGCAGAATAATCGATGGTCTAATAACAAAAATAAGGGACTAACAAAATAAGTTAAAAGAAAGAGTTTGGACAGGCACGGTGGCACAGCGGTAGCGTGGGTGGCTTACGGCACTTGCAGCGTCGGAGACCCGGGTTCCATCCCGATCGCGGGTGGTGTCCGCACGCAGTTTGTACGTTCTCCCCGTGACCTGCGTGGGCTTTCCGCGAGATCTTCGGTTTCCTCTCACGCTCCAAAGACGTACAAGCTAAAGCCGATCAAAGATAGTCCGAGGGCCACCGATGAGGTAGATAGTAGTTCAGGACCGCTCTCTGGTTGTGGTGGGACGGTTCAGTTGCCTGATAACAGCCGGGAAGAAACTGTCCCTGAATCTGGAGGCGTGCGTTCGTTTTCACACTTCTGTACCTTCAACCCGGTGGGAGAGGGGGAGAAGAGGGAGCGGCTGGTCCTTGATTAAGCTGCTGCGCTGGCCTTTAGGGGTTGAACGAGACGCAAGAATTGTACTAATGCGGATAACTTGTGGTGTCGTGGGACTGGAGGGGATTATTAAATCGGGAGGATGAGACTTTGGAGGAATTTAAAATTAGGCAGGCGAATTTTCACATCAAGGGGAATGGAAGTACATCCAAAAAGCAATTATTCCCCAAGGAACATTCTGTGGCTGTGTCAAATCCGAGCTGGTATTAGCAGTTCCTGAATGTTCACACGTTGTACCTTGGAATAACTCTCTGGGCTCAAGCAGACAGCAGAACATCTTTGAACGTTACAGTAGTTCTTTCGGAGCAAAGTTTTTGTAAAAATTAAAGCACAAAGATAAATTTTAGGGCGGCACGGTGGTGCAGCGGTAGAGTCGCTGCCTCACAGCGCCAGAGACGGCTACACCAGTACATCGATGACCCCCATGGACGCCCCTGGCCAGGATCTGCCCCGAAAGCAGTGGACAACCCTCAAGCACTTGAGGACGGGCGTTGGGCACTATGGAGTAGCGATGAAGAGGTGGGGCCTCGTGGACCAGCGAGCGCCTCCTGCGACCAACACGTACAGTGGACCACATCGTCAACAGTTGCCCCAAACGCCGGCCATCCAATGGTGAACGAGGTCCGATTGCCCTGCACGATGACACGTTGGCCTGGCTCGCCCCAACGGAGCCGCCGGTCTAAAGGACAAACGGCTGAAGAAGAAGCGCTAGAGACCCGGGTTTGATCCTGACTACGGGTGCTGTCTGTACGGAGTTTTTAACGTTCTCCCCGTGACCTGCGTGGGTTTTCCCCAGGTGCCCTGGCCTGGCCTTTTCTTACCTCCAGTGCCCTCCCCGCTACGTTCAGTCTGAAGAGGGGCCCCGACCCCCCAAACGTCAGCCATCCGTTTTTCTCCAGACATGCTCCCCGTCCCTCTGAGTTACTCCAGCACTTTGTGCCTATCTTCGGTGCAAAAGCAGCATCTGCAGTTCCTTTCCACGCAGAAGCAAGCGGAGCTGCTCGGGAAGAGACAACTGGAAGATGAGAGGGATGAGGAGAGGGGAAGACCAACAATGAGTGTCAGGAGAACAGGGTTGTGAGAGAAAATGTTTTCAGAAACAGCGCCTCTCATTTATTGAGAGTGGAATAAGTAACCACCGACAAAATGATGACTTTCATGTTAAAGGAGGAACTGCAGATGCTGGAGAATCGAGGGTTACACAAAAAGCTGGAGACACTCAGCGGGTGCAGCAGCATCTAAGGAGCGAAGGAGATAGGCGACGTTTCGGGTCGAGACCCTTCTTCAGCCCGAAACGTCGCCTATCTCCTTCGCTCCTTAGATGCTGCAGCACCCGCTGAGTTTCTCCAGCTTTTTGTGTAACCCCTGATGACTTTCATGGTCTGAAGAAGAGTCTCGACCCGAAACGTCACCGATAGATGCTGCCTCACCCGCTGAGTTTCTCCCCCATTTTTGACTACCTTTCATGATACCAAGACGTCACAGACACGATCACTTCACTTACTCCTAAAATAAAACTGCCTCATTTTTGTTCACAGATTTTTCCATCTTGCAGTGAAAAATAATACTTGCACTTCAACCAAAAGACAAATTGGATATTTAAATGCAGGAAGGAACTGCAGTGGATGGTTTAAACTGACGATGGTTTAACTCAGTGGGATATTTACTCGCAAGAGTTTTCTAATACTCGTGACCTCTGCAGCAATTATACGTCGGGTGACGAGAATAAGCGCGTGACTTGGGTTGCAATTGCCTCTTCTACAAAGAAAATGGAAAAGCTTATTATTTGATAACGCGTTTTATCTTTCAAAGGACACCCCGATTTTGAAACAGTTTGTTTCCTGTGAGAAGGGCCCGAGTCATGTTAGTGAAGATACGTAGCAATCAGGCGACGCTGCTAAGTAGCTAAATGGACTGGATAATTGCCTCGTTAAGCTCTCACTTAGTGACGGATCCAGGACGATCCTGGAATCACAAATCAAGGGACGTCAATTTGAAGCAATTGGCAAAGCGTTGCAATAACTCCTCACTCACTGGATAGAAGCGTTGAAGAATATGTGCGGGAGTAGGCCATTCGGAGCCCCCCCCCCCCACCCCCCCGGAGGAAACCCCACGCGGTCACGGGGAGAACTTGCAAACTCCACACACACACACACACACGCAGACAGCACCCGAGGTCAGGATCGAACCTGTGACTCTGGCGCCGTGAGCAGCGATGATGCCCCAACAGGAACAAGCTGTACTCTTGTACTTTAGTTTAGAAATACCGCGTAGAAACAGGCCGTTCAGCCCACCGAGTCCGCACCGACCCGCGATCCCCGCACATTAATGCCCCCTGTCCCACTTAGGAAACCTGAACGGAAACCTCTGGAGACTTTGCGCCCCACCCAAGGTTTCCGTGCGGTTCCCGGAGGTTTTTGTCGGTCTCCCTAATGGTCGAAAGTGGTTTCCGTTTTAAAAATCGGTAATTTTTTAGTCGAAGCCGGTTGCGATGCTAGTTGAAGGTGGTTGCCGGAGGACGAAAACCTCCGGGAACCGCACGGAAACCTTGGGTGGGGCACAAAGTCTCCAGAGGTTTCCGTTCAGGTTTCCTAAGTGGGACAGGGGCATAACACTACCCTACACAAGCTAGGGATCATTTTACATTTATAACCAAGCCAATTCACCTATAAACCTGTACGTCTTTGGAGTGTGGGAGGAAGCCAAACATCTCAGAGAAGACCCAGGGTACACAAAAGGCTGGAGAAACTCAGCGGGTGCAGCAGCATCTATGGAGCGAAGGAGATAGGCGACGTTTCGGGTCGAGACCCTTCTTCAGACTGGTCAGGGATCAGGGAAACGAGAGATATAGACGGTGATGTGGAGAGATAAAGAACAATGAATGAAAGATATGCAAAAAGGTATCGATGATAAAGGAAACAGGCCATTGTAAGCTGTTTGTAGTGTGAAAATGAGAAGCTAGTGCGACTTGGGTGGGGGAGAGATAGAGAGAGAGGGAATGCCAGGGCCCGAGGGCTGACGGAGAGGTGGGAAGGGGAGGAGGCAGCCAGGGTTAACAGAATTGAGAAAATTCAATGTTTAAGCCCAGAGGAGGCAGACTTCCCGAGCGGAATATGAGGTGCTGTTCCTCCAACTTGTGGTGTTGTAAACCCACTCAGAGAAAACCCACGCAGGTCACGGGGAGAACGTACAAACTCCGTGCAGACAAGCACCAGTAGTCAGGATCGAACCCGTGCCTCTGGCGCTGTGAGGCAGCAACTCTACCGCTGCGCCACCGTGCCGCGCTAGCACGAACACCCTGTGCTCTTGTACTTAAACGAGGTAGAGTGTTAAGATTAACTGCCGCGGCAGCCAGCTGTTACACTGAGTCAATAAACAGGATCCTGGATGAGATTGACACCGACCTGATGCGTGGATAACATTCAAATTAGCAAGAAGGTAGACACAAGATGCTGGAGTAACTCAGCGGGTCAGGCAGCATCTCTGGAGAGAAGGAATGGATGTCTCATTCTCTCCTGAGGAAGCTGCCTGTCCCACCGAGTTACTTCAGTTTTTAGTGTCTATCTTCAGTTTACACCCAGCATCTGCAGTTCCCTCCTACATATGAATTAGTAAATTGAAAATCCCATGAAGACTAAAATTAATTGGGTGGAATGATAAGCTGCCGACTGTGATACATACAAAATATACTGCTTATTTCTCAAGGGCATCTTTCTGGCACTTTGAAGGTAAAATAAGTCAGTGGCCACGGAATCGATGCATCAAGTACTGACGCACAAAGTGTGGGATTAACGTCAGGGAGGCCTGGCTATAGGGCTGCCAACTTTCTCACTCCCAAATAAGGGACAAAGGGTCAAAAAGGGACACATTCCCGACTGCAGTTTGTTGGCCGACTCGGCCGTGGTTGGGTGGATGATGAGTCGGCCCCAGGTGCTGGACTGCACACAGAGCCCAGCCGGCGGGCCAGCTGAGGGGTTTTGGCTCCGGGGGCCGCGCGCAAAGTCCGGCGCCCCGTCCAACTCGTGAACCGATGATCGGCTGTGAGAAGGAGGGGCGGTGGTGGTGTCGGGGGTAAGCGAAGGTCCGAAGGTCGGACAGCTGGCCGGGCTGCCGGCCGACCGACGGGGCCACGGGCGAGGCGCTGCTGCTGCTGCTGCTGCTGCACTCCATGGGATGCACTACTTCGGGACGGGTCTCAGTGTGCCATAGGGCCTGTTTCCGCGCTGTATCTCAACTTGGGGCGGCACGGTGGAGCAGCGGTAGAGTTGCTGCCATACAGCGAATGAAGCGCCGGAGACCCGGGTTTAATTCCGACTGCGGGTGCTGCCTGTACGGAGTTTGTACGCTCTCCCTGTGACATGCGTGGGTTTTCTCCGAGATCTTCGGTTTCCAAAAACGTACAGGTTTGTAGGTTAATTGGCCCGATGTAAATGTAAATTGTCCCGAGTGCGTATTACTGTGCGGGGATCGCTGGTCTGCACGGACTCGGTGGGCCGAAGGGCCTGTTTCCGTGCTGTATCTCGACTAAGCATTCCAGCATCTGCTGCTCCTCATGTCTCTGTGAGACCAGGACATTTACACATTCGAAGGTAGACAAAAGTGCTGGAGCAGCAGCAGCATCTACGGAGCGAAGGAAATAGGCAACGTTTCGGGACGAAACCCTTCAGGAAGGAAATAGGCAACGTTTCGGGACGAAACCCTTCAGGAAGGAAATAGGCAACGTTTCGGGACGAAACCCTTCAGGAAGGAAATAGGCAACGTTTCGGGACGAAACCCTTCAGGAAGGAAATAGGTAACGTTTCGGGACGAAACCCTTCAGGAAGGAAATAGGCAACGTTTCGGGACGAAACCCTTCAGGAAGGAAATAGGCAACGTTTCGGGACGAAACCCTTCAGGAAGGAAATAGGCAACGTTTCGGGACGAAACCCTTCAGGAAGGAAATAGGTAACGTTTCGGGACGAAACCTTTCAGGAAGGAAATAGGTAACGTTTCGGGACAAAGCCCTTCAGGAAGGAAATGGGCAACGTTTCAGGACGAAACCCTTCAGGAAGGAAATAGGTAACGTTTCGGGCCGAAACCCTTACGGGTTTCGGCCAGAAACGTTGCCTATTTCCTTCGCTCCACAGATGCTGCTGCACCCGCTGAGTTTCTCCAGCACTTTTGTCTACCTTCGATTTTTTTCCAGCATCTGCAGTTCCTTCTTAAACATTTACACGTTCGGTTCAGTTTCCCTGCGTCAACAGAGTTGAATTTATTTTTAAAAAATGCAGGCTATTGCACACAGTACGCTCCCAGAAATACCTGCAAGTAATGTGTAACGCCTCTGTTCTTAGTCTCCAAGCACGAACCCAGTCTGCTGTTAGAATCATCGGCAGTGGACCATTTAAGTTCTGCTATCCTCAGGGAGGCGCAGAAACAGAGAACCGGTCCAGCAGATAATTGTCAGATACAATCTTATAGAAGGAATGGGGGTTAGATATGAGATTCGTGGAAATAATATCGGTAGAGCCATGAAAAACAAAACAAATGCAATCCATCTATCTTCTATTTACACAGAGTTATGAGGGGGATGGGTAAGCTAGGCAGTGTGAATCATTCTGAAGAAGGGTCTCGACCCGAAACGTCGCCTATCTCCTTCGCTCCTTAGATGCTGCTGCACCCGCTGAGTTTCCCCAGCTTTTTGTGTAACCTCAGTGTGAATCATTATTGCTTTTATACGCGTCGTCTGAAATAGAAACATAGACAATAGGTGCAGGAGTAGAGGCCATTCGGCCCTTCGAGCCAGCACCGCCATTCAATATGATCATGGCTGATCATCCAACTCAGTATCCCGTACCTGCCTTCTCTCCATACCCCCTGATCCCTTTAGCCACAAGTGCCACATCTAACGCCCTCTTAAATATAGCCAATGAACTGGCCTCAACTACCTTCTGTGGCAGAGAGTTCCAGAGATTCACCACTCTCTGTGTGAAAAATGTTTTTCTCATCTCGGTCCTAAAAGACTTCCCCCTTATCCTTAAACTGTGACCCCTTGTCCTGGACCTCCCCAACATCGGGAACAATCTTCCTGCATCTAGCCTGTCCAACCCCTTAAGAATTGTGTAAGTTTCTATAAGATCCCCCCCTCAACCTTCTAAATTCTAGCGAGTACAAGCCGAGTCTGTCCAGTATTCTATCCAAATAGGAGGGCAGAGGAAAAAGGTGAGAGAGAGGATGTTTAAAGAGAGAGGATGTTTGGGATAACATACAAACATAGAAAATAGGTGCAGGAGTAGGCCATTCGGCCCTTCGAGCCAGCGTTCTCCCCGTGACGTGCGTTTTCTCCGAGATCTTCGGTTTCCTCCCACACTCCAAAGACGTGCAGGTTTGTAGGTTAATTGGCTTGGTGTCAATGTTAAAAAAAAATAGCCCCTAGTTTATGCAGGGTAGTGTTAATGTGCGGGGATCGCTGGTCGGCACGGACTCGGTGGGCCGAAGGGTTTGTTTCCGCGCTGTATCTCTAAACCAAGCAAAGCTGCACACGGTGCGGTAATCAAATCTTCATAATAAACGCTATCCTGCGGGCTGCCTTTCAGTCATTCATGCACAAGGGACATCCAGGTCTCTTTGAATGCTGACGGTCACCCAATCTCTCACCGTTTAACAAAGACACTACTCCCGGTGATCGCACATTTTCCGTACTATATTCCCTCTTGCATCTTCTCAGTCAGCTTGTCCACCTCTATATGTAACTCTATAAGTCTTTGTCTTGTTTGTGTCTGTGTGTGTGTCAGTCTGGTTAATTCCCATCTTCTTCCAAACGCTGGGCCACGGACTTCCCATTTTCACACACCCTACTTACTTTTTTCCCGTGGCGGCGATAAACATCTTCCCGTCGCATTTCCACGTATATTTCCAAAGTTATTGATCGTTGAAATTTATAAAAAAACAGCCCGATTTCTTCAAACTCGCCCATTTTGGAGAAAGAAAAATCAGAGTGACGTCAAAATGCACCCGCAAGGCAGGACGGGCGACTCCGGGAGGGAGGGACACTCCAGGGCCCCAACTCCCCCTTCCCCTCCTCCACGTCCCCCACCCCCCCACCCCGCCGAAACAGACGCTTATTCCGCTTGGTCAGCTTACAACCCAGCGGTATGAATATTGAGTTCCCTAACTTCAAGTAACACTTGCATTCCCCATCTCTCCGTCTCGCCCCCGCCCTAGTGGTCCTACTAATGTCACTGTTGTCCTGCTCAGCTTCACTGTTTCCCTCATGTATTTCATTGTATAGTCTTTCCGCTGACTGGTTAGTACACAACAACAGCTTTTCACTGTACCTCAGTACACATGACAATAAACAAAGCTAACTAACTGACACCATCTCCGCAGCCACCAATGGACCATTGTGGGCTCCGCCTTTCCTTGATCATCCTGTATCTCTTCATGCCTCTAGTTTCCCTCTCCCTTGACTCTCAGTCCAAAGAAGGGCTTCGCCCCGAAACATCAGCCCATTCCTTCATCTGCTGAGATGCTGCCTGGCCCACTGAGTTATGCCCCTGTCCCACCTAAGCCCCTGTCCCACTTAGGAAACCTGAACGGAAACCTCTGGAGACTTTGCGCCCCACCCAAGGTTTCCGTGCGGTTCCCGGAGGTTTTTGTCGGTCTCCCTAATGGTCGAAAGTGGTTTCCGTTTTAAAAATCGGTAATTTTTTAGTCGAAGCCGGTTGCGATGCTAGTTGAAGGTGGTTGCCGGAGGACAGAAACCTCCGGGAACCGCACGGAAACCTTGGGTGGGGCGCAAAGTCTCCAGAGGTTTCCGTTCGGGTTTCCAAAGTGGGACAGGGGCATTACTCCAGCATTTCTGTGTCTATCTGCGGTTTCAACCAACATCTGCAGTTCCTTCCTACACACTCGTCCTGATAACTGTCTAACTTCAGTTCAATTTAGTTCATTGTCACGTGTACCGAGGTACAGTGAATAGCTGTTTGTTGCGCGCTAACCAGTCAGCGGAAAGACAATACATGATTACAACCGAGCCATTCGCAGTGTACAGATACATGATAAGGGAATGATGTTTAGTGCAAGGTAAAGTCCGACCAAGGATAGTCCGAGGGTCACCAATGAGGTAGATGGTAGTTCAGCACTGCTCTCTGGTTGTGGTAGGATGGTTCAGTTGCCTGATAACAGCTGGGAAGAAACTGTCCCTGAATCTGGAGGTGTGTGCGTGTTCACACTTCTGTGGCTTTTTAGCCGTTTCCAAAGGATGAACGCAGATGAACTAACAGCAAGGCAATGCAGTAAATAAAAACCTGTCACCCACAATGTCAAACGACACGTGTACACCCAGTTAAGTGAACTAATTGGCTTAGTTTCATCGGGGAGACTTGCGTCTGGCTGCTGTCTGTCGATGCATCTTTGAAGATGCAACTTGAGGATTGGAGGGGAGCAGAGTTGTCCTGTATTAGAGCAGCTTTCACATGCAGGATACGTCAGCCAAGTTCACATCCAGGATGCTGGCTGTCGATCTACACAACGGCGCCATTTGGCTACTTAATCATTCTGCCCAGCCTCCTGCTGCTCGCGCCCTCTCCACAATTAACCCGAAGCATTTAGTTATGTGTCATTTGAATTTATTGCCAAAATTCTGATTGAGAGTTTGGAGGTTTATAAGGTGTCGCAGTAAAACTGCGACTGGTGCAAGATGGGCATCGTTGTGTGCAAGGTGTAGATTGCATGGGTGTCACGGTGGCGCAGCGGTAGAGTTGCTGCCTCACAGCGCCAGAGGCCCGGGTTCAATCCTGATCACGGGCGCTTCTGCAGTTGTACAGGGCCCTGGTGAGACCACATCTGGAGTATTGTGTACCATTTTGGTCTCCTAATTTGAGGAAGGACGTCCTTGTGATTGAGGCAGTGCAGCGCAGGTTCACGACATTGATCCCTGGGATGGCGGGACTGTCACATGAGGAAAGATTGAAAAGACTAGGCTTGTATTCACTGGAGTTTCGAAGGATGAGGGGGGATCTTATAAAAACATATAAAATAATAAAACTGACATGAGAATTAAGGGACAGAAGTTTAGGGGTAACATGAGGGGGATCTTCTTTACTCAGAGAGTGGTGGCTGTGTGGAATGATCTTCCAGCAGAAGTGGTGGAGGCAGGATCGATTTTAACATTTAAAAGTAAAGTGGATAGGTATATGGACGGGAAGGGAATGGAGGGGTATGGTCTGAGTGCAGGTAGATGGGACTAGGGGAAAATAAATGGTCGGCACGGACTGGAAGGGCCGAGAAGGCCTGTTTCCGTGCTGTAATTGTTATATGGTTATATGACTGGACAAGCTAGATGCAGGAAAAATGTTCCCAATGTTGGGCGAGTCCAGAACCAGGGGCCACAGTCTTAGAATAAAGGGGAGGTCATTTAAGACTGAGGTGAGAAAAATCTTTTTCACCCCACAGAGTTGTGCATCTGTGGAATTCCCTGCCACAGAGGGCAGTGGAGGCCAAGTCACTGGGTGGATTTAAGAGAGAGTTGGATAGGGCTCTCGGGATACAGGGAGAAGGCAGGCATGGGTTATTGATAGGGGACGATCAGCCATGATCACAATGAATGGCGGTGCTGGCTCGAAGGGCCGAATGGCCTCCTCCTGCACCTATTTTCCATGTTTCTGTGTTTCTATGTGTGCTGACTTCATGAAGTGGGGTGTCGCAGTCTATGGGTGTAGGACCATCTCATGGTTTGTGTTCTCAGTCAAACTAATAAAAGCTTCAGATTGCCAGTTCAGTTCAGTTTAGTTTATAGCCTCGTGTCCGGTGAAAAGCTTTCTTGTTGCGTGGGATAGTCAGCGGGAATACGCCACATGATTATAATCCAGCCGCCCACAGTTTCAAAAGGGAGGAGCGATTGTAATGAATGATAGGGGCGGCGCGGTGGCACAGCGGTAGAGTTGCTGCCTCACAGCGCCGGAGACCCGGGTTCGATCCCGACTACGGGTGCTTGTCCGTACTGAGTTTGCACGTTCTCCCCGTGACCTGCGTGGGTTTTCTCTCCGAGATCTCCGGTTTCCTCCCGCACTCCAAAGACGTGCAGGTTTGTAGGTTAATTGGCTTGGTGTAAATGTAAATTGTCCCTAGTGTGTGTAGGACAGCGTTAATGTGCAGGGATCGCTGGTTGACGCGGACTCGTTGGGCTGAGGGTCTGTTTCTGCGCTGTATCTCTGAACTGCACATAGAAACATAGAAACATAGAAATTAGGTGCAGGAGTAGGCCATTCGGCCCCTTGAGACTGCACCGCCATTCAATATGATCATGGCTGATCATCCAACTCAGTATCCCGTACCTGCCTTCTCTCCATACCCTCTGATCCCCTTAGCCACAAGGGCCACATCTAACTCCCTCTTAAATATAGCCAATGAACTGGCCTCAACTACCCTCTGTGGCAGAGAGTTCCAGAGACCCAGCAACTCTCTGTGTGAAAAAAGTCCTTCTCATCTCGGTCCTAAAGGATTTCCCCCTTATCCTTAAGCTGTGACCCCTTGTCCTGGACCTCCCCAACATCGGGAACAATCTTCCTGCATCTAGCCTGTCCAACCCCTTAAGAATCTTGTAAGTTTCTATAAGATCCCCTCTCAATCTCCTAAATTCTAGAGAGTATAAACCGAGTCTATCCAGTCTTGCTTCATAAGACAGTCCTGACATCCCAGGAATCCGTCTGGTGAACCTTCTCTGCACTCCCTCTATGGCAATAATGTCCTTCCTCAGATTTGGAGACCAGAACTGTACGCAATACTCCAGGTGTGGCCTCACCAAGACCCTGTACAACTGAAGTAGAACCTCCCTGCTCCTGTACTCAAATCCTTTTGCTATGATGATGCACAGGATGAAAGAAGCAGGTGCCAGCTAGCAACAAATATTAAAATATTTTTCTTCTTTTGCAAAAAAAAAATCCTGACGGCAATTATCTATCCCCAGTGGAATTGCATCGTCTCTGTATCCAAAACTTTTTTGTGTTTCATACGAACTTCAAACTGGTCCACTCTTCATGGCTAATTAGAGATGTTTTTCTCATGAATAATCTTGTGCATTTGTTCTAAGTCTGTCTCCTGAACTATTGAAACGACAGCCCTGAAGATGCCGCTTGCCCCGCTGAGTTATGCCAGTATTGTGTGTCCGCCATTTGATAGGTTGGCGATGATTGGCTGGAGCACAGACTTGATGGGCCGAATGGCCTAATTCTGCTCCTGTGTCTAATGATCTTATGGTCTTATCACAACCTCTCCAGATCTGTTGTCTGTTGTCTATTGTCTGATGGTGGATCTGACACCCACAGCATAGGTTTTGTTTCATTTGGGTATTTGCTTTTAGTTTTAGAGTTAGAGCGTGGAAACAGACCCTTGGGACCACCGACTCCGCGCCGACCCACGATCCCTGCGCACGGACACACACACACACACACACGCACGCACGCACGCGCACGCACACACACACACACACACACACACACACACACACGCACACACACACACACACACACACGCACACACACGCACGCACACACGCACACACACACACACGCACGCACGCGCACGCACGCACACACACACACACACACACACACACACACGCACACACACACACACACACACACACGCACACACACGCACACACACACACACACACACACACACACGCACGCACGCACACACACACACACACACGCACACACGCACACACACGCACACACACACACACACGCACGCACGCACACACACGCACACACACACGCACACACGCACGCACACAAACACACACGCACACACGCACACACACACACACACACAAACACACACGTACACACGCACACACACACACACACACACACACACAAACCAGGGACAATTCACATTCATACCAAGCCAATTAACCTACAATTAACATACCAAGCGGATTTCTGCTTCCTGGGAATCCATATTGAGGAGGACCTGACGTGGAGCGTGAACACCTCTGCACTGCTGAAAAAGGTCCAGCAGAGACTGCACTTCCTGAGGGTGCTCAGGAAGAATAACATCACACACAGACTGCTGCTGTCCTTTTATCGGTGCTCCATTGAGAGCATCCTAACATACTGTGTATGCGTGTGGTACACCAGCTGCACAGCGGCTCAGAGGAAAGCGCTCCAGAGGGCTATTGACAACGCCCAGCGGCTGCCCTCTCCTTACCTTGGAAGACTTACACAGTTCCCGCTGCATCAAAAAATCCCAGAGTATTATAAAGGACATTTCCCACCCCGGACACTCCCTGTTTGAACTGTTGCCGTCAGGCAGACGGTACAGATCTACAAGGACAGGGACAAACAGACTTAGAAACAGTTTTTACCCCACTGCTTTAAAGGCATTAAATGTAGCCGCCAAGGAACGCGGGGACTAAGGGACTGTGGTTGGTATGCTGTGAAATCGACAGAAGGATGTAGGGTTGGGCGTTTATGGGGGCTGTTTTTATATTTCATATTTATTTTAGTTGTTTATCTTTTTAATATTTTACCTTGTATGTATCGTTAGCTTTTATGGTTTGAATGTTGCACTGACTGGCTGACATTTTTAAATTTCGTTGTACATGGTTCATGTTACAATGACAATAAAGAAACTCTTCTATATTCGACAAATCTGGAGAAACTCAGCGGGTGCGGCAGCATCTATGGAGCGAAGGAAATAGGCAACGTTTCGGGCCGAAACCCCTTGGTTTTCTAGAAATTACCAGAGAAACTCAGTGGGTGCGGCAGCATCTATGGAGGGAAACAAATAGGCAACGTTTCGGGCTGAAACCTTGGAAATAGGCAACGTTAAATGTTCCACTGCCAACGATTCTAACAACACACTGCGTTCGTGCTTGTAGACTAACAACAGAGGCGTTACACATTACTTGCAGGTATTTCTGGGAGCGTACTGTGTGCAATAGCCTGCATTTTTTAAGATAAATTCAACTCTGTTGACGCAGGGAAACTGAACCGAATGTGTAAATGTTTAATAAGGAACTGCAGATGCTGGAAAAAAAATCGAAGGTCGACAAAAGTGCTGGAGAAACTCAGTAGGTGCGGCAGTATCTGTGGAGCGAAGGAAACGTTGCCTATTTCCTTCCTGAAGGGTTTCGTCCCGAAACGTTGCCTATTTCCTTTGCTCCACAGATGCTGCCGCACCCGCTGAGTTTCTCCAGCACTTTTGTCTCCCTTCAATTCTCCAGCATCTGCAGTTCCTTCTTGAACCTGCAAACCTGCACGTCTTCGGCGTGCGCGGGAGGAAACCGAAGATCTGGGAGAAAACCCCACGCAGGTCACGGGGTAGAACGTACAAACTCCGTACGGGCAAGCACCCGCAGCCAGGATCGAACCGGTGCCTCCGGCGCCGCGAGGCAGCGACTCCACCCGCTGTGCCACCATGTTCGTTTCTGACCTGTTGGCAGCATGAGCCAATAGCTATCAGCATCAGAGATAGCTCTTTCCAGCATAAAGCCTGCATGGTATCATGGGCGGAAATGTGTGATCATAAATCTGCTTAGCACTTGTTACAAGTTTAAAGACATCAGGCTGAAATACCACCGCTGATGCAAGAGGCTAGAGGGCAAAAGCAAACATTAGCAAATGAAAGTTTAGAATTAAGTCATCAATTGTTCCACGCTGCTGACTTGCTGTTTAAAACACATGTTTTAGCATTTCTCCTCAGGCGACAAATAGTATTTTATCTTTAAAAAAAAAACATATAACCTAGCGCAGAAACAACGGCGGAGGTTTCTCACCCGCCTTTCTCCAAAAACCGAGCGAGGAGATAAAATACAGAAGGTTAATTGAAATTGTAGGGTTACACAAAAAGCTGGAGAAACTCAGCGGGTTCAGCAGCATCTAAGGAGCGAAGGAGATCTGTAAGTAGATCTGCAAAATAAATCTAGAAATGAAATGTAAGGATCAATTTGCATTGTAACGGCCCTGTCCCACTGTACGAGTTAATTCCAAGAGCTCTCCCGAGTTTAAAAAAAAATCAAACTCGTGGTAAGCACGGAGAATGAACGTAGCGGGTACGTCGGAGCTCGGGGACGTCTCTTAGCGGCTCGTAACGCTAACGGCAGGGACTCGGGAAGACTCGCTAATGGCAGGTAAGCATAGAAACATAGAAACATAGAAACCTGACTGAAACCTAGAACCTAGCCTCTTGAATCGAAGAATAGATAGAGAATTACATTTCATAAACGCGGATATATCTCCAACGACGCATAACCTACTGAATACTCCACTTTCTCAACTTTTCTGCCTCTTTTTTGTTTACTCTTTTTCTATTAATTTCTATCTTCATAAAAATTGGAAAAATACATATAGAAGTGCAGTTACTCTGCAATTGTGAATATAAATAATATTGATTATGTATGTCTACAAAGAATAAGGTTTTTTAAATTATCTCTACAATGAACAAATTGCTTTTTATTATGTAGTTACTTCTAATTTAAAAAATTTAACAAAAAAAAAGAAACATAGAAACATAGAAAATAGGTGCAGGAATAGGCCACTCGGCCCTTCGAGCCTGCACCGCCATTCAATATGATCATGGCTAAATATAGCCAACGAACTGGCCTCAACTACCTTCTGTGGCAGAGAATTCCCACTCTCTGTGTGAAAAATGTTTTTCTCATCTCAGTCCTAAAAGACTTCCCCCTTATCCTTCTCTCCATACCCCCTGGTCCCTTTAGCCACAAGGGCCACATCTAACTCCCTCTTAAATATAGCCAACAAATTTCCTCAACTACCTTCTGTGGCAGAGAATTCCACGGATTCACCACTGGAAGACTCGTGAAGATTTTTCAACACGTTGAAAAATGTCCACGAGAGTCCCGAGTACCGACGAGCGGCCGTTACCGTAAATCTCCGAGTTCGAATCAGGGCAAACTCGGGGAGAGCTCTTGGAATGAACTCGTACCGTGGGGACAGGTGTTTAAGGCAGAGATGGGTGGCACGGAGTTGCTGCTTAATGGGCCTGTCCCAATTGGCGATTTTTTCGGCGACTGCCGGCGTCATTATCAGTGTCGCCAAAAGACTTTGAACATTTCGACAAATGTTGCGACACTTGACAAAACACCGCGTGTCAATGCGTCATCACGCCGTGTCTCCGACGCGTCGCTCCGCGTCACTCCACGAATGTTTCGGTGACCTGATACGTCAGTCAATGATGCCAGCAGTCGGCAAAATTATTCCCCATGTGGGACAGGCCGTTTAGGCGAATGCCCGGGACTAAATTTTATGGAATTCACCGACGACACCTGGCGATAACCTCCGGCAACACCTACGACAGCAAAAAATGTCGTTAGTGTCGGCGAAAATGTTTCAACATGTTGAAAGTTTTGCGCCTGTTGGCCAGGCCCATCACAGCGCCATTCGATCCTGACTACGGGTGCTGTCTGTACGGAGTTTGAACCTTCTCCCCGTGACCTGCGTGGGTTTTCTCCGGGGAGAACCGACAAACTCCGTACAGACAGCACCGATAGTCAGGATCGAACCCGGGTCGCTGCCGCTGTAAGGCAGCAACTCCACCGCTGCCCCGCTCTGCCACCCGTAGAATTTCCGATATTCAGGATGTTTCATCTTAGGATGCAGAGGGTAGAGCTGCTGCCTCACAGCGCCACAGACGCAGGTTCGATCCTGACTACGGGGGCTGTCTGTGTGGAGTTTGCACGTTCTCCCTCTGACCACCTGAGTTTCCTCAGGGTGCTCCGGTTTCCTCACAAATCCCACAGGCAATCGGGTTTGTACGTCAGTCGGCCCCCTGTAAATTGCCCCCGAGCTTGTAGCGAGTGCATGCAAAAGTGGGATGACATAGAACTAGTGAGAATGGGTGATCGATGGCCATGGAGGAATTGTGCCCATTTCACTCCGAACCTTTCCTATCCACGCACCTGCCCAAATGCCCTTTAAATGTTCAGCCTGTTGTAAATGTTCAAGTGGTCAGCATGGGCAAGTTGGGCTGAAGGGCCTGCTTCCAAACTATGTTGGTCAATGACTCGATGTTATATACTTCCAGCATTCTCTGATTTTTGTCTCAGATTTCCAACTTTGGCCAAATTTTGCATTATCTTATTGTGCTGCGATCTTCGAGAGTGGCGGACCAGGTCTTAGATCCACGTCGCCTATCGCTGCTCCCGTCCCTGCCGTTACTTGTCTGCACTCCCTCTTCTCCCCTCTCCCATCGGGCAAAAGCATCAGGATTGTGAACACGCACACCTCCAGATTCAGGGGCAGTTTCTCCCCAGCTGTTATCAGGCAACTGAACCATCCGACCACAACCAGAGAGCGGTCCTGAACTACTATCTATCTCATAAGGCAGGAACGGGGTACTGATTGGGGATGATCAGCCATGATCACATTGAATGGCGGTGCTGGCTCAAAGGGCCGAATGGCCTACTTCACCTATTGTCTGTTGTCTATTGTCACATATCCATATTCTCCAGATGTCTGAAGAAGGGTTCCGACCTAAAACATCACCTACACCTTTTCTGCAGGGATGAATGAATGAATAATTGATACTGATTGAAGGACCCATTGAGTTACTCCAGCAGTTCGTGTCTTTTTATTGTAAACCAGCATCTGCACTTCCATGTGTCTCGTAAAAGCCCTGTCCCACGGTACGAGTTCATTCCAAGAGCTCTCCCGAGGTTGCCCTGATTCGCACTCGGAGATTTACGGTAATAACCATATAACATTTACAGCACGGAAACAGGCCTTCTCGGCCCTTCCAGTCCGTGCCGACCATTTATTTTCCCCTAGTCCCATCTACCTGCACTCAGACCATACCCCTCCATTCCCTTCCCGTCCATATACCTATCCACTTTACTTTTAAATGTTAAAATCGAACCTGCCTCCACCCCTTCTGCAGGAAGATCATTCCACACAGCCACCACTCTCTGAGTAAAGAAGTTCCCCCTCATGTTACCCCTAAACTTCTGTCCCTAAATTCTCATGTCATGCCCTCTTGTTTGAATCTTCCCTACCCTTAATGGGAAAAGCTTATCTACGTCAACTCTGTCTATCCCTTTAATCATTTTAAACATAGAAACATAGAAATTAGGTGCAGGAGTAGAGGCCATTCGGCCCTTCGAGCCTGCACCGCCACTCAATATGATCATGGCTGATCATCCAACTCAGTATCCTGTACCTGCCTTCTCTCCATACCCTCTGATCCCCTTAGCCACAAGGGCCACATCTAACTCCCTCTTAAATATAGCCAATGAACTGGCCTCAACTACCCTCTGTGGCAGAGAGTTCCAGAGACCCACCACACTCTGTGTGAAAATTAAAGACCTCTGTGTCTCTGTCTCTGTCTCTGTGTTAAAGACCTCAATCAAGTCCCCCCTTAACCACTCGTTAAGTAATGGCCGCTCGTCGGTACGCGAGGCTCCCGTGGACATTTTTCATCATGTTGAAAAATCTTCACGAGTCTTCCCGTGCTTACCTGCCGTTAGCGAGTCTTCCCGAGTACCTGCTGTTAGCGTTACGAGCCGCTAAGAGACGTCCCTGAGCTCCGACGTACCCGCTACGTTCATTCTCCGTGCTTACCACGAGTTTGATTTTTTTTAAACGCGGGAGAGCTCTTGGAATGAACTCGTACAGTGGGACAGGGCTATTAGGATGATGGTAGATTGAAGTGCAGATGAAGTGCAAATTCAAGGCCATTGCAACTCCTGGAATCCTGTCATTCTGTGGCGGTGCAACCCAAAGAGATTTATGGCAGGGAAGGCTGCCAATCAGCCCATCATATGTATGCCAGCTCATTAACAGAGCATTATAATTAGTCCCATTTTCCCCATCATCCGGCAGTATTTTGCTTTTCCATAAATATCTAATGTCCCTCTGAGGACGCTGTAAGCAGCATTTCAGAGAATGCTTTACAACTCATAGCAATCTGTGCATAATAATGCTCTCTGTTTCACCCTCTTTGTTAACACATCATTGGGAGATTGCTGGTTGCAGAGACTAAACGATTATTGGAGCAGGCAGCGAGAGTCTTTCAGCTCAATGCTTGCAGAGTTCAGGCGATTAGTTAGTGAGTCAGGGAAATGTTTGGTACTGGGGAGTACATTCGGCCCATCGTGTCCGTACTGGTAACTCCGGCTCTTGATCCCTTTTCCCTGTCGATCCCTGCCTGATGAAGGAATGCTCTGGGTCTGTCCGGCCACTCGTCGCAACTCAAATGAAAGAGACGGATTGTCGAAGCAGAAATAATGTTGCGGCAACACTGGGGCCAACCCGTCATTGACAGCAAGAAACATAGAAACATAGACAATAGGTGCAGGAGCAGGCCATTCGGCCCTTCGAGCCAGCACCGCCACTCATTGTGATCATGGTTGATCGTCCCCAATCAATAACTCGTGCCTGCCTTCTCCCCATATCCCTTGACTCCACTAGCCCCCTAAAGCTCTATCTAACTCTCACTTAAATCCATCCAGTGATTTGACCTCCACTGCCCTCTGTGGCAGGGAATTCCATAAATCCACAACTCTAAGTTGTCACACTGCAGAATTCATTGCCACAGACGGCTGTGGAGGCCAAGTCGATGGGTATTTTTTAAGTCCATGGAGGCAGATGTATTCTTGATTATTACGGGTGTCAGGGGTTTTGGGGCGAAATCAGGAGAATGGGGTTAGGAGGGAGAGATAGATCAGCCATGATTGAATGGCGGGGGCGGGGGATTGCAGCCTTCACGTGGTCCGCCCTGTTCCGATGACTGCAATCAACGCGACGTGCACGATCAAATAAGGTCAAATAGAACAAGTTGTCCAACAACGTTAGGCCGTGCATGCCATACGCCAGGAGAAGAAAAAGATTGAATGGCGGAGGAGATTTGATGGGCCAAATGGCCTCATTCTGCTCCTAGAACTTGTGACCTAATGATTGCAGCCATTCGAGTTTGAAGCAGGGTCTCGACCCGAAACATCGCCCATTCCGTCTCTCCACAGATGCTGCCGGTCCCGCTGAGTTACTCCAGCATTTTGTGCCTATCATCACTTTAAACCAGCAGTTCTCTGCAGTTCTTTCCTGCAGTTCCTCACCCAGGTGTATTATAATCCCGGCAGCCCGCCCGCCCGGCGGGCGAATCCCGGTAAACCACAGCCTGATCTAAGGGGACCACACATGGAACAACTTTGTGTCGTTGTTGCCGGCGCCCTTTATGTGGAGACTCTTTGTATACCTTGGGTACGGAAGCCCGGATGTCCCGACTCGCTCGCCGCTGACTGGGGACCCACCCGGCACGCCGGCCCACAGAGGGAGGAGTCAGACGGGGGGCCGGTAAGCAGGGCGCGCTATCTCGACGGTGGAGTGGGCCGCTTTGTGGCGACATCTATTTTCGGGAACCCTTCTTCAGACGGATTTTGGGGGGGGGGGGGGGGGAGAGTGGAAGAACTGGAAGCAGGAGAAGACCTGGGCAAAGCTGGGTTGGCAACTGATAGGTCAGTAGGGAGGTTCCCTGATGGGCCGATTGGTGGCTACGGATGGTGTGATGGTATGGATGGTTTCTCACAGAGAGTGGTGAGTCTGTGGAATTCTCTGCTGCAGGTCTTTGGAACATAAGTGCCACATAAGACCACAGTTTAAGAATAAGGGGTAAGCCATTTAGAACAGAGACGAGGAAACACTTTTTCTCACAGAGAGTTGTGAGTCTGTGGAATTCTCTGCCTCAGAGGGCGGTGGAGGCCGGTTCTCTGGATGCTTTCAAGAGAGACCTAGAGAGGGCTCTTAAAGATAGTGGAGTCAGGGGATATGGGGAGAAGGCAGGAACGGGGTACTGATTAGGGATGATCAGCCGTGATCACATTGAATGGCGGTGCTGGCTCGAAGGGCCGAATGGCCTACTCCTGCACCTATTGTCTATTGATCCCAAGACGGATGCATCAATGTGAACAGTGGCACTGGTTAACCAACTTTTACTGGAAGAAAGGGGAGGCAAGGGGGGGAGGAGACGAGGAGAGGGGGGACGGGAGTGTGTTGATTTATTTGTCAGCATGTATTCACTTGCTTCAAAGTTCCTTACGACCAAGAGATATCTGCAGTTAACAGGTGATTAACATCAGTGTACAAAGTCACATCTTTCATTCTCACTGGATGGCACAGCTGGTCGAGCTGCTGCCTCACAGCGCCAGAGTCCGAGGTTCCATCTTGACCTCGGGTGAGATTCTGCCTGTGTGGAGTTTGCACGTTCTCCCTGGGACCGCGTGGGTTTCCTCCAGGCTCTCTGGGTTCCACCCACATCCCAAAGACGTGCGGGTTTGTAGGTTAGTTGGCCGCTAGTGTGTAGGGAGTGCATGAGAATGTGGGATAACGCACAACTACTAATTTTCTGACTCTGGGCAGTCACCCTATCGATTCCTCTCATGATTTTATACATATGGTCATCAGTGATAGGAGCAGAATTAGGCCATTTGGCCCATCAAGTCTACTCCCCATTCAATCATGGCTGATCTATCTCTCCCTCCTAACCCCATTCTCCTGCCTTCTCCCCATAACCCCTGACACCCGCACTAATCAACCTTATACATCTCTATAAGATCACCCCTCCTCCTCCTGCGCTCCAAGGATGGCCGGCAAGGACACGACGGGCCGAAGGGCCTGTTTCCGTGCCAGAAAGTCTAAACCAATAATTGCAGGTGCTGGTTTAAACCAGTCGGAAGAAGGGTCTCGACCCGAAACGTCACCCATTCCTTCCCTCCAGAGATGCTGCCCGTCCCGCTGAGTTACTCCAGCATTTTGGGAGTAAACCAGGTCTGGATGTTTTAATAAGAATCATATTGAACGCAACAGCAAGTCGGCCCCTCTGGATTCATTGCGGAGTTTGTTCAATGGAGCAGCAGACCTTTCTGCCATCAGCTAAGTGTTGTCGAACTGGCGACTGTTGAATTGAATAATGAAGCGATGGGTTTGGAATAGAGGACACTGGCACACACGCAGTAGCTTAACATTCAGCCAGCTCTCCGATTGGAAAGCTAAGATGATCAATTCCCCTAGCTCTGTTTGCAAGACAGATTGTACTTACTATCATAAATGTTCATTTCCAGTCCATCTGTATTTAATTATGTGTCATCCATCCTTTTTTTCACACTGAAAAGAAAATTAAATAGCGGAGCCCTTCAGTCACAGTTCCGTGCAGGAGAGTCAAATCCAGTACGGATGAAATCCAGTGTGAATTCAATTTCATGGGAACCGCACTTGCCCCTGGCTAACAACAGCCGAGGGAGAGGCACACAGTGTGGTTACAGGCCCTTCGGCCCATCTTCCATGCCCCCCCAGCAGTCTTGGAGGAGGAGCACCTCGGGTTCCGCTTGGGCAGCCTGCACCCTAGTGGCATAAACATTGGCTTCTCCAAATTTCCGATAGCCCTTGCTGTCTCCTCCCCTTCTCAGCTCTCCCTCCGCCCTCGGGCTCCCCCTCTTCCTTTCTCCTTTCTTCTCCCCGCACCCCCCACCCTACATCAGTCTGAAGAAGGGTTGCCTATTAAGAAGGAACTGCAGATGCTGGAAAATCTAAGGTAGACAAAAGTGCTGGAGGAACTCAGCGGGTGCAGCAGCATCTATGGAGCGAAGGAAATAGGCAACGTTTCGGGCCGAAACCCTTAAGGAAATAGGCAACGTTTCGGGCCGAAACCCGTAAGGGTTTCGGCCCGAAACGTTGCCTATTTCCTTCGCTCCATAGATGCTGCTGCACCCGCTGAGTTCCTCCAGCACTTTTGTCGACCTTCGATTTTCCAGCATCTGCAGTTCCTTCTTAAACCCCCCCACCAATCTCTATGTGAAAATGTCACCCCTCAGATTGCTATTAAATCTTTTCCCCTTCACCTTCAACCTAGGTCCTCTTATAGACAATAGACAATAGACAATAGGTGCAAGAGTAGGCCATTTGGCCCTTCCAGCCAGCACCGCCATTCAATGTGATCATGGCTGATCATCCCCAATCAGTACCCCGTTCCTGCCTTCTCCCCATATCCCCTGACTCCGCTATCTTTAAGAGCTCTCTCTTGAAAGCATTGCAGAGAACCAGGGGCCACACACAGTTTGAGAATAAGGAGGAAGCCATTTGGAACGGAGACGAGGAAACACTTTTTCGCACAGAGAGTGGTGAGTCTGTGGAATTCTCTGCCTCAGAGGGCGGTGGAGGCCGGTTCTCTGGAGATATTGTCTTTTGTCTATTGTCACATACGTACACACAGCCGACAACAATAATAGTGCAGGTTGTGTACAAGTGGGCTGGTTGTGTGTGAGCTCGAATATTGGCTGGTGCCTACCCCTCATGAGGGGAGATCTTCCTCTTATTTCCGTGTCCATCCTGTTACAGATGTTGACCTCGCTGTCATCGTCCATCCCGAAAAGGACGCGAGCTTCCGGTGACAATCAGTGGGAGCCATCACATGTCGCAATAGATGACGGTGGTAGCGGGATTAGCTCAGGATACGCCACTTTCCAGCCCCGCTGTGGGGCCATGGACGCCTCTGCTATGGGGCCATGAGGGAGATGTAGGACACACTAGAGGCAGGAAACATGTTCCCAATGTTCGGGGAGTCCAGAACCAGGGGCCACTGTTTAAGAATAAGTAGCAATGTTACAAAATTTTGAGATTTAAAAAATCAAGTCTGCAATTTATCCCATCAGATAAAGCATAAAAAGAAGTTTAATTTGACACCTAATTTACTTTCATATCTTCAGTATTAAGAAAGTTATGGCCATTTTCATACTCGGAAATTAGCATCTTGCTTCCCATTGCCTTTCAATTGACTTAACTCAAAAGCTGTGATCTGGAACCGTTAAAAGCCCATAACTTTCTTAAAAATTAAGAGAACTCAATGAAATTTTCAGTTATTATAGATTGAAGCATTCTGAAACAAATATTAAACAATCTTACTTGGATGACATGAAATTAAAGCATATAATTAGTTAGTTATCTAATTGTAGCTAATTACAAAATTCAATGAGTAGATCTAAACATCTATCCATTTCTTAAGAAAAGATAAACTTTTTTAAATTGCCTAAGTGTCCAAATAACATTCACACAATAATCCACAATATAACATAATTTTTAAATCTCATTTTCATTAATTTCTGGGCCAAATGGAAGGAATTTAGTGTTTTATGCCTGTAAATTAATGGCCATTTAAATCAACTAGCGAGTGGGTTTTAGTGGAATGCGGTGGATTAGAACGTTGCGTTTAGCGGTGAAGTCGGGGGGAAAAATACTGTTTGTTCATACATTTTTTGGGAACCCATTTCGCAACATAAAAATATTATTAAAGCCTCCCGAAAAACCAACTTTTAATATAAAAATAAACTATTTACCTTTTTTTCTCCCCTACGCAAAATCCTTCCCGTTGTCAGTGCTCACGGCTTTTGGAGGTGATTTTTAAATTACTCTAGTTAATAAATAATTTAGAGTAATTTAAAAATACCTTCATTGATGAAATGTCGGAGCGATTTTTCTTCCGCAAAGCCCGACATTCATCGATTATCCAGGTCTGTTGAAAAACGGCACTTTAAGCCCGCCCCCCTCTGAAAGGCGCTAAAGTCGCGCACACGGGGAGCGGCAGAACTGCAGCGCCGCTAAAGGTAAGTTTTGCAACATACCTAGAATAAGGAGTAAGCCATTTGGAACGGAGACGAGGAAACACTTCTTCTCACAGAGAGTGGTGAGTCTGTGGAATTCTGGAGTATTATGTGCAGTTTTGGTCCCCGAATGTGAGGAAGGACATTCTTGCTATTGAGGGAGTGCAGCGTAGGTTTACAAGGTTAATTCCCGGGATGGCGGGACTGTCATATGCTGAGAGAATGGAGCGGCTGGGCTTGTACACTCTGGAGTTCAGAAGGATGAGAGGGAATCTCATTGAAACATACAAGATTGTTAAGGGTTTAGACACACTAGGGGCAGGAAACATGTTCCCGATGTTGGGGGAGTCCAGAACCAGGGGCCACAGTATAAGGAGTAAGCCATTTAGAATGGAGACGAGGAAACACTTTTTCACACAGAGAGTGGCGAGTCTGTGGAATTCTCTGCCTCAGAGGGCGGTGGAGGCCGGTTCTCTGGATGCTTTCAAGAGAGAGCTAGATAGGGCTCTTAAAGATAGCGGAGTCAGGGGATATGGGGAGAAGGCAGGAACGGGGTACTGATTGGGGATGATCAGCCATGATCACATTGAATGGCGGTGCTGGCTCGAAGGGCCGAATGGCCTACCCCTGCACCTATTGTCTATTGTCTATAGGGCCATATGTTGTATATATTGTTTGACCAGTTGTTCTTGGAGCAAATCCAGGTCCCAACACGATCTGCGTTCAACATTAATGTTCGTCTCTCTCACCTTCCTCCTGCAACATGTAAAACATGACCTATTTTTGCAGGTGTTTATGTTTAATTGAACAATTAATTCAGATCAGCGATGATTGTAGCAATCAACTGTACCCAGTATATAAATTGCTTCTTATTTGCTCTCTGGTTTCTGCATATATTCAATTCCCTGGGTGAATGCAGCTCTGACAAGCTTTCTCCCCCAATTCAACATGATCTATGCTGCCCTCTCATAGAGTCAACCAGTGAGGAAACTTCATCCCAACTTGCCCACACCGACCAACGTGCCCCATCTGCACCTCGGTACACGTGACAATAGACTAAACTGATGAACCCTCTTCTGCTTGCGTGTGGCGTGCACAGACTAAAGGGCCTGTCCCACCAGCATGCAACTCCAAGCGATGAGCGCGACCTAACGTGGTCGCTTGAGCCGTCCGGCGTCGCGGGGCCGGTCCCACTTCGATCGCCGGAGCCGTGCGGAATTGTGCGGAGTTCATCCCGACATCACGCGGGGCTCCGAAAAACTGACCGTGTTCAAAAATTCTGCGCGGCAACGGCTTGTCGGCTCGCAGTCGCCTCGACGCATTACACACCGCCCCGACGTCGTGCCTCCGTGACCCTCTCTGTAGGTGCCTCCGTGACCCTCTATGTGTGTGGCTCTGTGGCCCTCTGTGTGTGTGCCTCTGTGCCCCTCTCTGTGTGCCCCTCTCTGTCCTGGCGAACTTACCTTTAGACTTCGCTCCAAGTTCGCCTCACTTTGCGCCGCTTTGCGCCACTCACTCGACCTCCGCGCGGCCCTCGCTGCCGGTTTGGTCGCGCTTGCCGCATGCAGGCACATGGTGGTGGGAACGGCCCTGTACAGGGGATCACCCGACCTCCGCGCGGCCCCCGCTTCTGGTTTGATCGCGCTCATCACATGGAGTCGGATGCTGGTAGGACAGGCCCTTAACGTTGTTGGACAACTTGTTCTATTTGATCTTCCGTTTGTGCACGTCGAGTTGATTGCATTAGTCGAAACAGGGCGGACCACGTGAAGGTTGCAATCTCCCACCCCACTGATGAAATTGATGTGTAGGAAGGAACTGCAGATGCCGGTTTAAACTGAAGATAGACACACAAGAAGCTGGAATAACTCGGCGGGACAGGGCAGCATCCCTGGAGAGACATAGAAACATAGAAAATAGGTGCAGGAGTAGGCCATTCGGCCCTTCGAGACTGCACCGCCATTCAATATGATCATGGCTGATCATCCAACTTAGTATCCCGTACCTGCCTTCTCTCCATACCCTCTGATCCCTTTAGCCACAAGGGCCACATCTAACGCCCTCTTAAATATAGCCAATAAACTGGCCTCAACTACCCTCAGTGGCAGAGAGTTCCAGAGACCCACCACTCTCTGTGTGAAAAAAGTCTTTCTCATCTCGGTCTTAAAGGATTTCCCCCTTATCCTTAAGCTGTGACCCCTTGTCCTGGACCTCCCCAACATCGGGAACCATCTTCCTGCATCTAGCCTGTCCAACCCCTTAAGAATTTTGTAAGTTTCTATAAGATCCCCCCCTCAATCTCCTAAATTCTAGAGAGTATAAACCGAGTCTATCCAGTTTTTGTTCATAAGACAGTCCTGACATCCCAGGAATCAGTCTGGAGACGGAGCGGGGTGACCTGAAGAAGGGTCTCGACCCGAAACGTCACCCATCCCTTCTCTCCAAGATGCTGCCCGCCTGTCCCGCTGAGTTACTCCAGCTTTCTGTGTCTATAAACTGGCCACTGGTTTCTGAAGAAAATCAGATTTGGTTTTTATTTATTTGTGGAATCACACTTTCCCCTATAACTTCCCCCCAACATTGCTCTCTCCCGCCATGGGCTCAGAAAACCTTATCTCATTTGTGCAGAAGAAAGATTTGCCCTTATTGTTAGGGACTAGCATTTCCCTGGAGAGGCAGATGATGATATTATATCGCACAGCGTCTCCACAGTTCCCAATGTAGATCCACTTTGTCATTTGTAACATCGGCCGATTAAACTTTGAACGTCCTAATGTCCTCTACCGCATGTTCTCACGATGTTATTCTGCAGCTATCCTCATCCTGATGAGGATCGGCACGGTACGAATAAGAACTGACTGATGGCCTTAACATAGAAACATAGACAATAGGTGCAGGAGGAGGCCATTCGGCCCTTCGAGCCTGCACCGCCATTCAATATGATCATGGCTGATCATCCAACTCAGTATCCCGTACCTGCCTTCTCTCCATACCCCCTGATCCCTTTAGCCACAAGGGCCACATCTAATGCCCTCTTAAATATAACCAATGAACTGGCCTCAACTACCCTCTGTGGCAGAGAATTCCAGAGACCCACCACTCTCTGTGTGAAAAAAGTCCTTCTCATCTCGGTCCTAAAGGATTTCCCCCTTATCCTTAAACTGTGACCCCTTGTTCTGGAGTTCCCCAACATCGGGAACAATCTTCCTGCATCTAGCCTGTCCAACCCCTTAAGAATTTTCTAAGTTTCTATAAGATCCCCTCTCAATCTCCTAAATTCTAGCGAGTACAAGCCAAGTCTATCCAGTCTTTCTTCATAAGACAGTCCTGACATCCCAGGAATCAGTCTGGTGAACCTTCTCTGTACTCCCTCTATGGCAATAATGTCCTTCCTCAGATTTGGAGACCAAAACTGTACGCAATACTCCAGGTGTGGCCTCACCAAGACCCTATACAACTGCAGTAGAACCTCCCTGCTCCTATACTCAAATCCTTTTGCTATGAAAGCTAACATACCATTAGCTTTAGAAACGTTAGACAGGTACATGGATAGGGCAGGTTTGGAGGGATATTGGCCAAACGCAGCAGGTAGGTAGCTGGGACATGATTGGGCGGTGTGGGCAAGTTGGGCCAAAGGGCCTGTTTCCACACTGTGTGACCAAGTTACTGTTTTGCCAGGAGTGAGGTTGGCGCAGCAGATGTGTGCAGATGGTGAACGTGGGCTGGGGGCAATTATACAGCTGCCAGGGTTATGCCTGCAAGCCAAGTGTTGTTCTCCACCGAGCCTCACCAGCTCTGACTAACTCCAGGCGTTGTAGAGTCAGTCATGAATAAAACTACTAGCGGGCCGACAATATTTCCCAAGCTCGGGAACATTGCAAATATTCGTTCCTGTTGTCCCAATCAAGCCAGCTGCTACACTTTGTGCCAACTATCACATCGACAATGTGGCACGATGGTGCAGCGGTAGAGTTCCTGCCTTACAGCGCTTGCAGCGACAGAGACCCGGGTTCGATCCCGACTACGGGCGCTGTCTGTACAGAGTTTGTACGTTCTCCCCGTGACCAGGGTAGGTTTTCTCCGAGATCTTCAGTTTCCCCCCACACTCCAAAGACGTGCAGGTTTGTAGGTTAATTGGCTTGGTGTAAGCGCAAAGACTGTCCCTAGGATAGTGTTAAAGTGCAGCATGGACTCAATGGGCCGAAGGGCCTGTTTTGGCGCTGTATCTTTAAAACTGAACGAAACTACAGCAGAATAATTGATGTACCTGTCCAGGTTACGTTTGTGTACGGAGGAGCAACATGGTTAAACACCTGATGCAACGTCCACTGCTTTTGGGTAGTGTTTACGGGAATTTATAAATGCTCTTGTTTGACAGGGTATCTAATTCATATCCCTCTAAACTGCCCCATCCATGCACCTGTCCACATTGTCTCTTAAATATTACTCCCAGATCAGGTCAGAACCATCATTCACAGAATGCAAAAGACAATAGACAATAGGTGCAGGAGTAGAGGCCATTCAGCTCTTCGAGCCAGCACCGCCATTCAATGTGATTATGGCTGATCATCCCCAATCAGTACCCCGTTCCTGCCTTCTCCCCATATCCCCTGACTCCGCTATCTTTAAGAGCCCTATCCAGCTCTCTCTTGAAAGTATCCAGAGAAACGGCCTCCACCGCCCTCTGAGGGAGAGAATTCCACAGACTCACCACTCTCTGTGAGAAAAAGTGTTTCCTCGACCCCGTTCTAAATGGCTTACCCCTTATTCTTAAACTGTGTGGCCACTGGTTCTGGACTCCCCCAACGTCGGGAACATGTTTCCTGCCTCTAGCGTGTCCAAGCCCTTAACAATCTTATATGTTTCAATGAGATCCCCTCTCATCCTTCTAAACAGGCCCTTCGCCCCATCGAATCCGTGCCGACCAGTGATCCCCGCATACTAACACTATCCTACACACACGGGAAACGTTGCTATTTTTTGACAGTGGAGGAGGCCCAGGTCAGAAAGGTCAGTTTGGGAACGGGAGGGGGAGTTAAAGTGTTTAGCAAGCGGGTGATCGCGTAAGTTTAGGCGTGAGATTACATCTACAGCGGACAGGTTATGTACCTGTCCAGGTTATGGCTGTGTACTGAGCTGCAGTAACATGGTTACATTTCTGATGAAATTAGCAAAGGCCAGTCACTAGAACTATTGCAGCATTGACTGATTGAAAGGCACAGCATGGAAACAGGCCCTTCAGCCCAACCACTTAGACAAAGAAAGGTTCTGACCCCAAGCGTCACCTATTCTTCCCTCCAGAGATGCCGCCTGGCCCACTGAGTTACTCCAGCATTTTGTGTCTATCTTAACTAACTAACTAGCTGTGCAGTCACGATAGCGCAGCGGTAGAGTCGCTGCCTCACAGCGAATGCAGCGCCGGAGACCCGGGTTCCATCCCGACTACGGGAGCTGTCTGTGCGGAGTTTGCACGTTCTCCCCGTGACCTGCGTGGGTTTTCTCCGAGATCTTCGGTTTCATCCCACACTCCAAAGACGTGCGGGTTTGTAGATTAATTGCTTGGTGTATGTGTAAACATTGTCCCTGGTGTGCGAAGGATAGTGTTAATGTGGGTTGGTGCGGACCCGATGGGCTGAAGGGCCTGTTTCAGCGCTGTGTCTCGAAACTAAACTAGACCATTAGAACGTTTAAAGCAATTAACTTAGACAAACGATGAAACAGTTAAAACAAGAAGATATTCAAACTATAGAAATACATTTAATTCCTTTCAATATAATAATGACATTTATACATGTTATCTTAACCAAGTCAGGATATTGATTGGTGCAGTCGCAGTGTAGGAGATTTGTTTCTATATTTTCTGGACATGCTGCCTGGCCTGCTGAGTTATTCCAGCACATTTAGTTGTGATAGTTATGCTGCATTTGTGCCGGACATTGATGAGGCCGCTCCTCTTTAGTTCAATCCTGCTACAGAAAAGATGACATGAAGCTGGAGGTAGTGCAGAGATGAACTTTGAGAATATTATCCGGATGAAAGCCCGCGTTTTAGAGAAACGTTAAGCTGGCTAGAGCTTTATTCCTTTGAGTATTGGGAGACCTGGCGGTGATCTTATACAGATGTATAATTCATGAGAGGCAGAGAGAAGGTGAACGCATCATAGTCTTTTTCCCCAGGGAAAGGGAATCAAGAACGAGAGGGCAGAGGTTTAAGGTGACAGGAGAGAGATTTAATTGGAACCTGTGGGGCAATTTCTTCACACAGACTGTGGTGTCCATCTCATATGGAATAATTGCAACAGCTCTATAGGCAGGAAAAGTTGAGAGGGATGTGGGTCAAATGAGGGCAAATGGGACTTGGCTAGGCCAGCATTTTGGGTGATGTAAACAGGCCAAAGATCCTTCTAGTAAAATTCACTGGAACTTCAATGTGAGAAGATCACCAGAACATGGAGTTGAAATGCCTAAGGAATAGTTACATCCATCATAGTCATAGTTAAGGAATAGTTACATCCATCATAGTCATAGTTAAGGAATAGTTACATCCATCATAGTCATAGTTAAGGAATAGTTACATCCATCATAGTCATAGTTAAGGAATAGTTACATCCATCATAGTCATAGTTAAGGAATAGTTACATCCATCATAGTCATAGTTAAGGAATAGTTACATCTATTCTCTAGAGATACAGCACGGAAATAATTCCTTCGGTCCGGCGAGTCCGAGCAAACCGCCAATCACCCCCAAACACTACGGATAATTTTACTATTTCACCCAAGCCAATTATCCGAAAAATATGGAAAATATGGGAAAAAAATCTGCAGTTATTCACTTTGGCGGCAAAAACAAGGGGACAGATTATTATCTCAATGGGGTTAGGTTAGGTAAGGGGGAGGTACAGCGAGCCCTGGGTGTCCTTGTACACCGGTCACTGAAAGTTGGCGTGCAGGTACAGCAGGCAGTGAAGAAAGCTAATGGAATGTTGGCCTTCATAACAAGAGGATTTCAGCACAGGTTCTTCTGCAGTTGTATAGGGCTCTAGTGAGATCACACCTGGAGTATTGTGTCCAGTTTTGGTCTCCTAATTTGAGGAAGGACATCCTTGTGATTGAGGCAGTGCAGCGTAGGTTCACGAGATTGATTCCTGGGATGGCGGGACTGTCATATGAGGAAAGATTGAAAAGACTAGGCTTGTATTCACTGGAGTTTCAAAGGGTGAGGGGGAATCTTATAGAAAGATATAAAATTATAAAAGGACTGGACAAGCTAGATGCAGGAAAATGTTCCCAATGTTGGGCCAGTCCAGAACCAGGGGCCACAGTCTTAGAATAAAGGGGAGGCCATTTAAGACTGAGGTGAGAACAAACTTTTTCACCCAGAGAGTTGTGAATTTGTGGAATTCCCTGCCACAGAGGGCAGTGGAGGCCAAATCACTGGATGGATTTAAGAGAGAGTTAGATAGAGCTCTAGGGGCCAGTGGAGTCAAGGGATATGGGGAGAAGGCAGGCACGGGTTATTGATTGGGGACGATCAGCCATGATCACAATGAATGGTGGTGCTGGCTCGAAGGGCCGAATGGCCTCCTCCTGCACCTATTGTCTATGTTTCTATGTTTAACCTACAAACCTGGCCGTGTTTGGAGTGTGGGTGGAAACCGGAGCACAAGGGGAAAACCCACGCAGGTCACGGGGAGAACGGACAAACTCCACTCCAATACAGACAGCACCCGTAGTCAGGATCGAACCCGGGTGTCTGGCGCTGTGAGGCAGCAACTCTACCGCTGCGCCACCGTGCCGCCCTATATTGCCGGATATTTTTAACATGCCACTCGGAGAAACAAAACCTGCGGAGATGTGTTTCGAAACTAGATGTGATGCGGTTTATTTGTATATTCAGTAGCAGCTCACCCGTAACCTGCGGCAGATACGCTGGAAGACCGAATGATTAGTTAAATCCATTCCTGAGGTCGGTCCCCAGTACTGAAAGAGCTTCAGAGCTGCCAGCCTTCAAGGTTCCTCATTCATGTTCCCCGCTGGTTGTGATGTGTGCAGATCACCAAAACATTCACCAGCTAGAGCCTAGTGAGCGAAACTCAACCCAGTAATGATCATAAGGTTATAAGGTCATAGGTCATAAAGTATAGGGGTAGAATCAGGCCATTCGGCCCATCAATCATAGAAACGTAGAAAAACATGGAAAATAGGTGCTGGAGGAGGCCATTCGGCCCTTCGAGCCAGCACCGCCATTCATTGTGATCAAGGCTGATCATCCCCAATCAATAACCCGTGCCTGCCTTCTCCCCATATCCCTTGACTCCACTAGCCCATAGAGCTCTATCCAAATCTCTCTTAAATCCATCCAGTGATTTGGCCTCCACTGCCCTCTGTGGCAGGGAATTCCATAAATTCACAATTCTCTGGGTGAAAAAGTTTTTTCTCGCCTCAGTCTTAAATGGCCTCCCCTTTATTCTAAGACTGTGGCCCCTGGTTCTGGACTCACCCAACATTGGGAACATTTTTCCTGCAATGGCTGATCTATCTCTGCCACAGAAGGTAGTCGAGGCCAGTTCATTGGCTATATTCAAGAGGGAGTTGGATGTGGCTCTTGTGGCTAAAGGGATCAGGGGGTACGGAGAGAAGGCAGGTACGGGATACTGAGTTGGATGATCAGCCATGATCGTATTGAATGGCGGTGCAGGCTCGAAGGGCCGAATGGCCTACTCCTGCACCTAATTTCTATTTCTATGTTTCTATCTCTCCCTCCTAACCCCATTCTCCTGCCTTCTCCCCATAACCTCCGACACTCTGTACTAATCCAGAAACCTGCCTTAAGATTCCCCACTGACTTGGCCTCCACAGCCATCTGTGGCAACGGATTCCAGTTTCTTCTCAATGTCTGTTTCCAACCAAACCTTCAACCACACGTCAGGGTGTTCAGTTCAGTAACGGAGAATCAGTCGTTCTGTCGACTTGATATTCATGACTCTGAGGTATTCTGCTTTGTTAATCCACTGTTGTGACAAGATGGGGGTGGGGGTGGATGGAGATTTACATATTGTTATTCTGCCGGAATTGTTATCCATGTAGAGGCTTCGAGTACGAGTATCGTTCGTGAGCAGGAGCCTCCTGGAGATGACTGGAAGCCGAGTTTACGTTTCAGTTCAGTTTATTGCCACGTGTAGCGAGGTACAGTGAAACGCCTCCTGTCGCGTGATAACCTATCCGCGGGAAAGACAATTTGGACGGTCACGGTGGCGCAGCGGTAGAGTTGCTGCCTCACAGCACCAGAGACCCGAGTTCGACCCTGACTACGGGTGCTGTCTGTACGTTCTAAATGGTGGCCGATTAGGAAAAGGGGAGATGCAGCGCGACCTGGGTGTCATGGTACACCAGTCATTGAAAGTAGGCATGCAGGTGCAGCAGGCAGTGAAGAAAGCGAATGGTATGTTAGCCTTCATAGCAAGTATATGATTTGAGGATAGGAGCAGGGAGGTTCTACTGC
The DNA here is from genome assembly GCA_963514005.1 of Raja brachyura. The sequence continues at coordinate 34,586,978 of OY740809.1, read as the reverse complement.
AGTTGAACAGGGTCTTGGTGAGACCACACCTGGAGTATTGCGTACAGTTTTGGTCTCCAAATCTGAGGAAGGACATTATTGCCATAGAGGGAGTACAGAGAAGGTTCACCAGACTGATTCCTGGGATGTCAGGACTGTCTTATGAAGAAAGACTGGACAGACTCGGCTTGTACTCGCTAGAATTTAGGAGATTGAGGGGGGATCTTATAGAAACTTACAAACTTCTTAAGGGGTTGGACAGGCTAGATGCAGGAAGATTGTTCTCGATGTTGGGGAGGTCCAGGACAAGGGGTCACAGTTTAAGGATAAGGGGGAAATCCTTTAAGATGAGAAAGACTTTTTTCACACAGAGAGTGGTGAGTCTCTGGAACTCTCTGCCACAGAGGGTAGTTGAGGCCAGTTCATCGGCTATATTTAAGAGGGAGTTAGATGTGGCCCTTGTGGCTAAAGGGATCAGAGGGTATGGAGAGAAGGCAGGTACAGGATACTGAGTTGGATGATCAGCCATGATCATATTGAATGGCGGTGCAGGCTCGAAGGGCCGAATGGCCTACTCCTGCACCTAATTTCTATGTTTCTATGTTTCTATGTTCTCCCCGTGACCTGCTTGGGTTTTTAACCATATAACCATATAACAATTACAGCACGGAAACAGGCCTTCTCGGCCCTTCCAGTCCGTGCCGAACATTTATTTTCCCCTAGTCCCATCTACCTGCACTCAGACCATACCCCTCCATTCCCTTCCCGTCCATATACCTATCCACTTTACTTTTAATTTCTCCGAGATCTTTGGCTTCCTCCCGCATTCCAAAGACGTGCAGGTTTGCAGGTTAATTGGCTCGGTGGGCCGAAGGGCCTGTTTCCGCGCTGTATCGGTAAACTAAACTAAACATTCTTATTGATGAGTCTGATGAAAAATGTGTGAAACGTGATTGTCAATTTTCTGCAGCGTTGTGGGAACAATTTGCAGTGGAAATGTGATTCATTATATGAAATGCAGAATGTTCAGAACTATTGAGTCACACAGCACGGGAACAAGCTCGTTGCTTCAGCAAGTCTGTGGTCCCCATCAAGAACACATCGTTACACCAATCCTATAGGTAGCATCTAACACCCCCCACCCCCCAGTTAACCTCATCCCCATCTCCCCTGTGCCCTACCTAGACTCACACCCGTTTCTCCCATCCCCCTCCCAACCCTGCCCCCCTCCCCCTCCAACCCTGCCCCCCTCCCCCTCACACCCCACTCTCCCCCCCCCCCCATCTCTCTCCAACCTCCCCCCTCCCCCTACACATTGTAGGTCAACTGGACATTGTACATTGTCCGGAGTGTGTACAGCACGGACCCGGTGGGCCGAAGGGCCTCTTTTCCACCCTGCATCTCCAAACTAAACTGAACTAAAGTTACGGGCAGAGGGTCTCTGATGAAAGGGGAGATCAAGACTCGGTTCAAGAAGGAACTGCAGATGCTGGGAAATCGAAGGTGGACAAAAAGTGCTGGAGAAACTCTACGGAGCATCTATGGAGCGAAGGAAATAGGCAACGTTTCGGGCCGAAACCCGTAAGGAAATAGGCAACGTTTCGGCGTAGATGCTGGGACAGACTCGATGGGTAAATTACCTGATTCTGCTCCTATAGATGACAGGCCAAAATCCTAAAGGAAATAGACAACGTTTCGGGCCGAAACCCTTAAGGGTTTCGGCCCGAAACGTTGCCTATTTCCTTCGCTCCACAGATGCTGCTGCACCCGCTGAGTCTCTCCAGCATTTTTGTCCACCTTCGATTTTCCAGCATCTGCAGTTCCTCCTTAAACCCTTCTGCACTTACTTATTTGCGCCCAACCTGGACAATAACTGCCCGTCACGCCAGGAATTCAAGTCAACTAGTTAAAAGTTGTAAGCGACAAAAGTCCCCACTAAAAGTCAAAAGTCAAACAAAGTCAAACAAACTTTATTGTCATTTAGAAATACATTGATACATGCAGTTCCAAACGAAATTACGTTGCATTTGGCTCCCTGTGCAACACAATAAATTAACCGAAGGATAGGTATGTATGAAAAGGATAAATAGACAATAGTGGCAGCCCATTACATGGCATTCAGGAGTCTGATGGCTCGTGGGAAGAAGCTGTTGCGGAACCTTGATGTTCTGCTCCTCATGCTGCGGTATCTTTTTCCCGAGGGCAGCAGAGTGAACAGACCGTGATGGAGATGTGTGGGGTCCTTTATGATACTGCTGGCCTTAGACACACAGCGTTTGGTCGCAATATCCCCGATTGAGGGGAGAGAGGTCCCGATGATTTTCTCCGCTGTCCTCACCACTCTCTGCACAGACTTCCAGTCGGAGGCTCTACAGTCCCCAAACCAGACAGAGATACAGCTGGTCAGAATACTCTCTAGTGGGAGAGTCTGGGACCAGAGGTCACAGCCTCGGAATTAAAGGACGTTCCTTGAGGGAGGAGATGAGGAGGAATTTCTTCAGTCAGAGGGCGGTGAATCCATGGAATTCATTGCCACAGAAGACTGTGGATATACGGATGACATTGGATATTTTTAAGGCAGAGATAGATAGATTCTTGAATTCGTACGGGTATCAGGGGTTACGGGGAGAAGGCAGGAGAATGGGGTTGAGAGGGAAAGGTACATCAGTTGTGATTGAAATAGAAACATAGACAACAGGTGCTGGAAAATCGAAGGGAGACAAAATATGCTGGAGAAACTCAGCGGGTGCAGCAGCATCTATGGAGCGAAGGAAATAGGCAACGTTTTGGGCCGAGACCCTTCTTCTTCAAGACTCTGTGTGGAAAGAAACTTTTGAAGGGTAGCATCGTTGCCCTAACTATCGTGCCAATTTAATTAAAAAAACGAACTAAAATATGATGGACATGTTGGCTTCCTCAGCACAAAATGCAGGAAGATGATTAAATGCTGAAGCAAAGCTCGCAGCCTTCCTCCACCTTATCTCTGGCCAACAATTCTGCGCAAATCAAAATGAAGCCAGTTGTCTGGGAGTTGGCCGTTCCTTGCCAACACACGACCTGAAGTAAGAAGATAATTCCAAAGCTAAACTCTAGATAAAAACAAAACTGCTGGAAGGAACACAGCAACTCAGGCAGCATCTACGGAGGGAAATGCACTGAATGCATGTTCTATTTTTATGCGTGGGAAGGAATTGCAGATGCTGGCTTAAACCGCAGACAGACACAAAATGCTGGAGTAACTCAGCGGGACAGGCAGCATCTCTGGAGAGAAGGAATGGGTGACGTTTCGGGTCGAGACCCTTCTTCAGACTGAGATTGCCTCCCTCTCCAACCCACCCCCACCCAAGTCGCACCAGCTTCTCGTTCTCACCTAGCAAGCAGCTGACAATGGCCCGTTTCCTTTATCATCGTTACATTTTTGCATATCTTTCATTCATTTGTTCTAATATCTCTCGACATCACTGTCTACAGTGTCTCTCTTGTTTCCCTCTCCCCTGACTCTCAATCTGAAGAAGGGTCTCCATCCGAAACGTCACCCATTCTTTCTCTCCAGAGATGCTGCCTGTCCCGCTGAGTTACTCCAGCATTTTGTGTCCATCTTCTGGTTTTTGATGCTGCAACTTTAAACGAGTTGTGCAAACGTATCCTCAATGTTCCTCTGCTCCTGGTTGCTTCTTGGAACAGAATCCTTTACTTGACGGTTACACAAAAAGCTGGAGAAACTCAGCGGGTGCAGCAGCATCTAAGGAGCGAAGGAGATAGGCGACGTTTCGGGTCGAGACCCTTCTTCAGACATCCTTTATTTGACGTTGCTTTTCCTCAGGTTTTGGAAGGGAAGGTGGACGGTTTGGTCAGTGATTCAGAACCTCCTTCCTGACCTGACACATCATCTGCCCATAAGATCACGAGGAACAAGACACACTGATTGTGCAGAGTCTTTCACCGAGAACAGTTTAGAGATAGAACGTGAAACGTTTAGAGATAGGATCAAGGGCCTGTCCCACTTGGCGATTTTCTGAACAGTTCAAAATCCAGTGGCGACAAAAAAAATGTTGCGACGCTTGAAAAAAACAATACGCCATCACGCCGCCTCCGTGGAATTCTCTGCCTCAGAGGGCGGTGGAGGCCGGTTCTCTGGATACTTTCAAGAGAGAGCTAGACAGGGCTCTTAAAGATAGCGGAGTCAGGGGATATGGGGAGAAGGCAGGAACGTGGTACTGATTGGGGATGATCAGCCATGATCACATTGAATGGCGGTGCTGGCTCGAAGGGCCGAATGGCCTCTACTCCTGCACCTATTGTCTATTGTCTATTGCATCATGCCGCGTATTTTTCAGTGACCTGATACGATGCCGACAGTCACCAAAAAAATCGGCAAGTGGGACAGGCCCTTAACTCTGGCCCCAAACTCTTTGAATCACTTCCCTCTAGAAGGCGACTCCGGACTGTCAAAGCTGCCACAGCCAGACATACAAACAGGTTTCTTCCACGAGCAGCAGTAGCTCTACTCAATAACCAAAAATCTGGAGCCTCCTTTTGCACCGGTATTTTATTTCATTCACATGTTTAAACTATAATGTTTTATTCGTAATGTTTACTGTGTGTCGTGCTGTTACTTGCGAGCAGAGCACCGAGGCAAATTCCTTGTATGTGAACATTCTTGGCCAATAAACGTATTCAAAACAGGCCCTTCGGCCCACCGAGTCCGCACCGGTCATAGTCCCCACACGCTAATGCCAACACACGCTAGGGGACAATTTACAATCTTTACCAAAGCCAATTAACCTACAAACCTGTACGTCTTAGGAGAGTGGGTGGAAACTGGAGCGCCCGTAGTCAGGATCGAACCCGGGACTCCGGCACCGTGAGGCAGTGACTCTACCGCTGCGCCACCGTGCCGCCCAGTAGGGGAATCAAGAACCAGCGGGCATGGGTTTAAGGTGAGGGGGGGAAAGATTTGATAGGAACCCGGGGGGCACCTTATTCACTCGGATCGTGGTGGGTGTACGGAACGAGCTGCCGGAGGAGGTAGTTGAGGCAACGTTTAAGAAACATTTAGACAGGTATCCTACATTTGGATAGGACAGGTTTGGACGGATGTGGGTCAAACGCAGGCAGGTGGAGCTAGTGTTGATGGGGTATGTTGGTCAGTGTGGGCAAGTTGGGCCGAAGGGCCTGTTTTCATGCTGTTTGACTGTGACCTCCACAGATGCTACTCGACTCGCTGTGTTCCTTCAGCCGTCTGTTTTTAGCTCAAGTTTTCAGCATCTGCCGCCTATTGTGTCTCGAAAGCAAAATCCTCAATGACTGTGTCTGCGATGTGGGCTGCCCCTCGTGGAGAAACAAAAAGCTTTGGCCCGTGGGGCTGTGGTGAGCATTTGCAGTGAGTTTGAAAGAAAGCATCGCATTTGTAAGAAAGCAAGACAACCTTGAGCGTTAGCCAAAGGAAGCAAGCTGTCTAGTCTTGAAAC
>OY740809.1:34454028-34576528 GCA_963514005.1 Raja brachyura | reverse complement strand
CCTCTAGCTCCACAACGACAACAACACCAGAACCAGCACCAAGGGTCTTTTTTAGGACAGGGTCGGCAGAGACCTTGTTGGAAATCGAAGACGCCGCGCCCTCAAGCCAACCCAGCACCTCCACGGCCACCCACACGTGTCAAGGACCGCCGGTAACCACGGAGGTGAGGGGGTCTGGTTCTCTCTTTTCTCTCTGTTTAACTTCCCATGTTGATGGTCGTTTACGGTTGTTTTTGGATGCATGGGGTAATTTTACTGGTGACAAGTATGTGTTGCGGAAAATTCAGGGGCATAAAATTGAGTTTATTTATGGCGACATTCCTCCATCCCAGCACATGCCTGGTCGTACGTTCAAATTGTCTGCGGCAGAACAGGCAGCAGGTTACAAGGAAATTTTAAGTTTGGAACAGAAGGGTGTGATTGAGAAAACAGTGCATGAGCCAATTGAATTTGTTTCGAACATATTTACTAGACCTAAGAAGGATGGAGGCTGTCGTGTCATCATTGATCTAACCCGTTTGAATACGTTTGTGACATATACTCATTTTAAAATGGATACGTTTGAAACAGCCAAATCATTGATTTCTCATGGCTGCTTTATGGCATGCATTGATTTAGGGATGCATATTATTCAGTATCCATCCAGAAATATGATAGAAGGTTTTTGAAATTTATCTGGATGGGGCAACTTTGGCAGTATAAGGCTTTGCCTAATGGGCTTACTACAGCCCCTAGATTGTTCACTAAATTGGTGAAGCCAATCATGGCTTATTTGAGACAACAACATCATATAGTTATGGCCTATTTAGATGATGTCTTTATTGTGGGCCACACCCTGCATTTGGCTGAACAGGGTGTTGCAGCTGCTGTCAATATATTTCAACAATTAGGATTCATTGTCCATCCAGAGAAATCGAAGTTCTGCCCTGCCCAGGTAATTAATTACCTAGGGTTCATGGTGAACTCAATGAGTATGAGGATAACTATACCAATTAACAAAATTGAGGAAGTCACTCAGGTGTGCAGAGATTTAATTGGCACCAATATACCATCGATTCGGCATACAGCCACAGTAATTGGCAAGCTAGTGGCTTTGTTTCCGGCAGCACGATATGGGCCTTTGCATTATCAGAATTTGCAAAGAGCTAAAATTATTGCGTTAAAACGGAACGCTGGTCATTACGATCGATCAATGCAGCTGCCGTCCGAAGCGATAACTGAGTTGCAAGGGTGGGTGTGTCACATTAGCAACTCATTTAAGCCTGTTAGGGAGGCTAATCCGGTGGTATATTTACAGACTGATGCAAGCTCCAATGGCTGGGGAGCTACTGATAATTGCTCTAGTTGTGGGGGCAGATGGGACACCCTTGAGGCATCGATGTTGTTGACTCAAGGGATTAACTATTTGGAGTTGCTGGCAGCATTCCACGGACTTCGTGCATATTGTTCCAAGCTTGTTGGAGCACACGTCCGTCTCCAAATAGACAACACCACAGCTGTGGCATATTTAAACCATATGGGTGGTACCAGGTCAGTTTCGTGTGACAAATTGGCTAACTCAATTTGGCTCTGGTGTGTTCAAAGAGACATTTGGATTTCAGCTACCTATTTGCCAGGTGAGCTTAATACTGTGGCGGACACCAGGTCACGCAAATTTAATGACAACATTGAATGGATGTTGCATCCTGAGATTTTTTCTAAAGTCACAGCCAAATTTGGTAAACCGGACATTGACCTTTTTGCGTCACGGTTAAACCATCAGGTACCAGCCTACGTTTCATGGGAACCAGATCCTGGGGCAATAGCGCTAGATGCATTCTTGCTGGACTGGGGGAATTGGTTTTTCTATGCCTTCCCTCCGTTTTGCCTCATCAGTCGGGTATTGCGAAAGATTCAGGCAGATGCTGCCAAGGGCATCCTTATTATACCCGACTGGCCCACACAGCCTTGGTATCCGGTGGTCTTTGACATGCTCAACGAACCTTGGGTCCTTTTGAGGGGTTGCCCACAATTGGTTACTCACCCTGTCTCAGGGGAGCCACATCCCTGCCATGGCTATTTAAATTTGTTGGCTTGCAGGTTCTGAACAGGCCGTTAGTCCAATACGGCCTCTCGGCTCGGACCATGGATACCATCGGGGCGTCGTGTCGAGAGTCCACAAGGCGAAGATACCGCTCGCATATTAAGAAGTGGGAAGCCTACTGCAGCCGCTCTCGCATCACGTACGATGACGTGACAATAACCGACGTCCTGGAATTCCTCGCGGGGTTGCACCATGATGAACACTTAAGTTACAGTGCCATCAACAGCGCCAGAAGTGCGCTATCATTCTACCTCAAGATTGGGGTAGGATCCAACAGGCTAGTGTCCAGACTCATGCGGGGTATATTCAATATGAATCCGCCTACACCACGCTATAATATCACCTGGGATGTCAGGGACGTATTAACCCTGCTCAGGACGTGGTCTCTCATGGAAGGGCTCCAACTGGACCAACTCACCATGAAGCTGGTGATGTTACTAGCGCTGACTTCAGCTCAGAGGGTACAGACACTACACAAACTTCGTGTCGACAGAATGACATCTACCCCTACAGAAGTAGTCTTTTTCATTGACGAGCTACTAAAGCAGCATAGACCTGGGTGCACAGGGCTGCAGCTGAAGTTCCCGGCATACCCCGCAGATGCTAGGCTATGTTTAGCCTCACATATCCGCCACTATGTCAAGGTGACGGCACGCATCAGAGGAATGGAGAGATACCTGCTTGTCACTCATAAGAGACCTCATCATCGAGTGACAGTCCAGACGATATCCAGGTGGCTTCGAGTCGTCTTGGGTAAGTCAGGTATCGACACTAATGTGTTCAAGTCTCATTCCACCAGGGCTGCATCGACGTCAGCGGCGAGGGTCATGGAGGTGCCCATGGACCAAATTCTCGCCACAGCAGGATGGGCGAATGAAGCTGTGTTCCAGCGTTTTTATAACAAGCCTGTTGCTGCTCCTCTACAGTTCGCAGAAGCCGTGCTGAATGCAGGTCAAGAACGTGGAGATGTCCCCGCATGAGGGGTTTTTGATTTGTTATTAATAAATATGCTCTTGTTTTGCAGTATGAACTATTGAGCAAGTTTGTTCCTCCCATCCATCCCTGGTAGTGGTGTGTCAGCATGGACGTGGTCCAGGGCGTGTAATCACAGAAGCTTTGAAGTCTTCACGAAGTCACTCACGTGACTCCGAAATGAAATAGTAAGATTGAACCAGAACTTACCAGTTCGAAGGTTGATCTTTATTTCATGAGGAGTCGAAGTGAGGGATTTCGTGCCCTCCTCGCCCAACCCTCAATCACCTTCATCTGGTAATCTTAGTCAATTCAATCATACTATGCGAAGTCATTTCTATTGTTGGTTCTGTGATTCCACGCCGCTACTTTGAAGTATGTCGAGCATGCGCGCCGGCGGGCTCTTCACGAAATCCCTCACTTCGACTCCTCATGAAATAAAGATCAACCTTCGAACTGGTAAGTTCTCGTTCAATCTTACTACTCTCTCTCTCTCCCTCTCTCTCTGTCTCTCTCCCTCTCTCTCCCTCCCTCCTTCCCTCTCTATACATTGTAAAAGTGTAGGCAGGAACTGCAGCTGCTGGTTTACACCAAATACGAACACAAAATGCTGGAGTAACTTAGTGGGTCTACATTGTCATACCTCTAGTTCCCCTCTCCCCGACTCTCAGTCTGCAGAAGGGCCTCGACCCAAAATGCCACCCATTCCCTTTCTCCGAATATAGTTGGAGGCTGTGAGAAGCAGACGATTGTGCAAAAAATAATCCAAGCATTTGTCAGCGGATAAAATTCTAATGCCTGTAGATACACGAGTGAAGCATCCCCCTCTTCACCTCACCACCTTGCACTAAGCCGTGCTTTATCTTTCTGAACTAACATTTATCCCCCAACGGCACCCGGTCATATTTTGTTTGTTAATGTGTAGGAAGGAACTGCAGATGCTGGTTTAAACCGAAGGTAGACACAAAATGCTGGAGTAACTCAGCGGGACAGGCAGCGTCTCTGGAGAGAAGGAATGGGCGACGTTTCGGGTGGAATTTAAACCAGCATCTGCAGTTCCTTCTTACAAAGGAAAAAAAGATATCTTCTTTCATTTTTTAATTCATATTTCATTCATATCCTTCATTCATTGCTCTACATCTTACAAAACTTCCTTTGATGGCAGGACTTCCATATGAGGAAAGATTGGGTCGACTCGGCTTGTACTCGCTGGAATTTAGAAGATTGAGGGGGGATCTTATAGGGACTTACAAAATTCTTAAGGGGTTGGACAAGCTAGATGCAGGAAGATTGTTCCTGATGTTGGGGAAGTCCAGGACAAGGGGTCACAGCTTAAGGATAAGGGGGATAAGGGGGAAAAGGGGGAAATCCTTTAGGACTTTTTTCACACACAGAGTGGTGGGTCTCTGGAACTCTCAGAGGGTAGTTGAGGCCAGTTCATTGGCTATATTTAAGAGGGCGTTAGATGTGGCCCTTGTGGCTAAAGGGATCAGGGGGTATGGAGAGAAGGCAGGTACGGGATACTGAGTTGGATGATCAGCCATGATCATATTGAATGGCGGTGCAGGCTTGAAGGGCCGAATGGCCTCTACTCCTGCACCTAATTTCTATGTTTCTATGTTTTTATGTTCTATATCTCTCCACATCACCGTCTATATCTCTCGTTTCCCTCTCTGCTGACTCTCAGTCTGAAGAAGGGTCTCGACCCCAAACGTCACCCATTCCTTCTCTCCAGAGACGCTGCCTGTCCCGCTGAGTTACTCCAGCATTTTGTGTCTATCTTTTGTTTGCTAATGCTTTTGTGATTGGGACATTTTGCCAGGGCAGAGTTTTAATATTTTAAACACAGGTTGATGTCAGTAGCTTTGCGTTTGGCCAACACTAAATCACAAGCCACAGAACAGCCTCTGCATCTCTGAACCACATTCACTAATCACTCAGTCAGTTCTGCCCATATTTATCAGGATTAGTATTCCCAACGTTATGAATTTCCGTAATGGGCTTTGAACTCCAGAATGTTAGGTGATTGAGCAAGTCCCATAACAACAGTGGTATTTTGACTCTGAAAATGCAGTGCTGTTGTGTTCTTTATAGCAACACTCACTCCAAACCAACTGCTGGCTGCCTGGATTTGTGGGTGATAGCTACCAGGAGGGGTGGCAAACTTGGATACCATTTAGTTTAGTAAAGAACTGCAGATGTTGGTTTAAATCGAAGGTAGACACGAAACGCTGGAGTAACTCAGCGGGACAGGCAGCATCTCTGGAGAGAAGGAAGTATAAGTAAAGGGCCTGTCCTACCAGCATCCGACTCCATGCGATGAACGCGATCAAACTAGAAGCGGGGGCCGCGCGGAGGTCGGGTGATCCCCTGTACAGGGCCGTTCCCACCAGCATGCGCCTGCATGCGGCAAGCGCGACCAAACCGGCAGCGAGGGCCGCGCGGAGGCCGGGTGAGTGGCGCAACGCGGCGCAAAGTGAGGCGAACTTGGAGCGAGGTCTTAAAGGTAAGTTCGCCAGGACAGAGAGGGGCCCACAGAGAGGGGCACAGAGGCACACACACAGAGGGCCACGGAGCCACACACAGAGAGGGTCATGCAGGCACCTACAGAGAGGGTCACGGAGGCACAACGTCGAGGCGGTGTGTAATGCGTCGAGGCAACTGCGAGCCGACAAGCCGTTGCCGCGCGGAATTTTTGAACATAGTCAGTTTTTCGGAGCCCCGCGCGATGTCGGGACGAACTCCGCACAATTCCGCACGGCTCCGGCGATCGAAGTGGGACCGGCCCCGCGACGCTGGACGGCTCAAGCGACCACGTTAGGTCGCGCTCATCGCATAGAGTTGCATGCTGGTGGGACAGGCCCTTAAGTTTATTGGCCAAGTATTCACATACAAGGAATTTGCCTTGGTGCTCCGCCCCCAAGTAACAACATGACATACAGTGACAGTTACGAATGACTCAGAAAACACTAAATGTTAATAATGATAAAACATGGGTGAGGTTTCGGGTCGAGGCCCAGTCTGCAAGTCCCTGGTCAACTCGTCCCAATGTTAAAGTGGATTTTGTTTCCCCCTCGACCCTCGTTTACTGTATCCGGCCATTCATCATCCTGGCACCATTAAGTGGAGAGAAGAGGGGGAACTTTAGAGCCCAACCCAAAACCACACCTGCCCATGGTCTCTGAGGGTCTCGACCCGAAACGTCGCGCATTCCTTCGCTCCATAGATGCTGCCTGACCCGCTGAGTTTCCCCAGCATTAAGTGTCTACCTTCGATTTTCAGCGTCTGCATTTCTTTCTTTAACAAGCGGAACAGGAGGTGCTTCTCCTCCCGTTTGTGTGTGGTCTCACTCTGGCAATGGAAGAGCTCCTCATAATTGTTGGTGGACATGGAGATGGAGATGACAGGAGATGCTGGGCGGGTGGGCCTGACAAGAGATGTCTGATATCTTGGTGACATGAGGGGAGAGGGTTGGATGCAAAATATCAGCAAAGGCAGAGATGGAGATAGACCCCGGATCAACCTTGTGAACCTTCTGAATTTTGTAGGGTGGAGAAACTCAGCGGGTGCAGCAGCATCTAAGGAGCGAAGGAGATACGCGACGTTTCGGAGTCGAGGCCCTTCTTCAGACTCTTCTGAATTTTGTAGTCTGCATATTGCCAACTTGGACAATCTTACTTATTTCTTATCAAGCCAATTAAACCTACCAACCTTTGGAGTGTGGGATGAAACCGAAGGTCTCGGAGAAAACCCTCGCAGGTCACGACGAGAGCGTACAAACTCCGCACAGACAGCGCCCGTAGTGGGGATCGAACCCGGGTCTCACAGACAGCGCCCGTAGTGGGGATCGAACCCGGGTCTCCGGCGCTGCATTTTGCTGTCAGGCAGCGACTCTACCGCTGCGCCACCGTGACTGGTGGGGGCTCTGGGAAATGGGAAATTGGAAAATTCAAAATTTAACCCAGGGGTCGAGCTGCTGCCTCGCGCAGCGCCAGAGATCCCGGTTCGATCCTGACCTCGGGTGCTGTCTGTGTGGAGTTTGTACGCTCTCCCCGTGACCTGCGAGGGTTTTCTCCGAGATCTTCGGTTTCATCAGATGTGCAGGTTTGTAGGTTAATTGGCTTTGGTAACAATTGTAAATTGTGTGTGTGGTAGTGCTCGTGTGCGGGGCGATCGCTGGTCGGCGCGGACTCGGTGGGCCTGTTTCCACGTCATATCTTTAAAACTCCAAAAGACCGTAATTCGACATTCTACACCAACCACCTTACGTTGAACTTTCATCCTGTTAACCATGTTGGAGGTGGTGTCTATACACTGTGCTGCTCTTCGGAATCAATAGCTGGCAAGGATGAAGGGCATGAGGGACTGCTCGGTAGTGCTAGACGCACGGGTATTTTTTTTCGTTTCCTTGTTGTTAATTGGAAACACCATCATCTCTCCAATACCTTCGAGGGAAATCCAGACAAACGGTGTTGGGGATACTGGTTAACAAGCTTGTGGACTGCGCCTGCATCTTAATTCTCAATGTGAAGCGATAGGAGGAAGGAGCTGCTTGCTGGTCTCAGGGCAACAAACAATAAGATCGCCGCGGGAATTGTGGCCACGCTGGGGCAGCGGTAGAGTTGCTGCCTTAAGGGCCTGTCCCACCAGCATGCAACTCCATGCGATGAGCGCGACTTAATGTGGTCGCTTGAGCCGTCCGGCGTCGCGGGGCCGGTCCCACTTCGATCGCCGGAGCCGTGCGGAATTGTGCGGAGTTCGTCCCGACATCGCGCGGGGCTCCGAAAAACTGACTGTGTTCAAAAATTCCGCGCGGCAATGGCTTGTCGGCTCGCAGTCGCCTCGACGCATTACACACCGCCTCGACATCGTGCCTCTGTGAACCTATCTGTAGGTGCCTCCATGACCCTCTATGTGTGTGGCTCCGTGGCCCTCTGTGTGTGTGCCTCTGTGCCCCTGTCTGTGCGCCTCTCTCTGTCCTGGCGAACTTACCTTTAAGACTTCGCTCCAAGTTCGCCTCACTTTGCGCCACGTTGCGCCACTCACCCGACCTCCGTGCGGCCCTCGCTGCCGGTTTGGTCGCGCTTGCCGCATGCAGGCGCATGCTGGTGGGAACGGCCCTGTACAGGGGATCACCCGACCTCCGCGCAGCCCCCGCTTCTAGTTTGATCGCGCTCATCGCATGGAGTCGGATGCTGGTAGGACAGGCCCTTTACAGCGCTCGCAGCACTGGAGACCCGGGTTCGATCCTGACCACGGGAGCTGCCTGTACGTTCTCCCCGTGATCTGCGTGGGTTTTCTCCGAGATCTTCGGTTTCCTCCCACACTCCAAAGACGTGCAGGTTTGTAGATTAATTGGCTTGGTGTAAATGTAAATTGTCCCTAGTGTGTGTGGGATAGTGTTAGTGAGCGGGGATCGCTGGTCGGCGCGGACTCTGGGCGGAAGGGCCTGTTTCCGCGCTGCATCTCTAAACTAAACTTAACTAAAGTGCAGATTTGTGAATCTCCAGTAAAACTCAAGGGACTGCATGTTGGCGCAGCGGTAGAGTTGCTGCCATCCCGGGTTTGATCCTGACTATGCAGTTGTACAGAGCCCTCGTGAGACCACACCTGGAGTATTATGTGCAGTTTTGGTCCCCTAATGTGAGGAAGGACATTCTTGCTATTGAGGGAGTGCAGCGCAGGTTCACAAGGTTAATCCCCGGGATGGCGGGACTGTCATACGCTGAAAGAATGGAGCGGCTGGACTTGTACACTCTGGAGTTTAGAAGGATGAGAGAATATCTCATTGAAACATATAAGATTGTTAACAGTTTGGACACACTAGAGGCAGGAAACATGTTCCCGACGTTGGGGGAGTCCAGAACCAGGGGCCACAGTTTAAGAATAAGGAGCAAGCCATTTAGAACGGAGACGAGGAAACTCTTTTTCTCACAGAGAGTGGTGAGTCTGTGGAATTCTCTGCCTCAGAGGGCGGTGGAGGCAGGTTCTCTGGATGCTTTCAAGAGAGAGCTAGATAGGGCTCTTAAAAATAGCAGAGTCAGAGGATATGGGGAGAAGGCAGGAACGGGGTACTGATTGGGGATGATCAGCCGTGATCACATTGAATGGCGGTGCTGGCTCGAAGGGCCGTCACCTATTGTCTATTGTCTATGGGTGAGGTCTGTAGAGGATTGGGACAATTACAGTCACATTCCACAAGAGTGGGCACGGTGGCGCAGCAGTAGAGTTGTCGATTTACAACTCCAGAGTCCCCGGTTCGATCTTGACCAAGGATGCTGTCTGTGCGGAGTTTGCATGGTCTCCCCGCAACTGGTCTCTTTGGGTGCTCCGGTTTCCACCCACTTGGGTTAATTGTCTTTCGTAAATTGACTCCAGAATAGAAACATCGAAACATAGAAATTAAGTGCAGGAGTAGGCCATTCGACCCTTCGAGCCTGCACCGCCATTCAATATGATCATGGCTGATCATCCAACTCAGTATCCCGTACCTGCCTTCTCTCCATACCCTCTGATCCCCTTAGCCACAAGGGCCACATCTAACTCCCTCTTAAATATAGCCAATGAACTGGCCTCAACTACCCTCTGTGGCAGAGAGTTCCAGAGACCCAACACTCTCTGTGTGAAAAAAGTCCTTCTCATCTGGGTCCTAAAGGATTTCCCCCTTATCCTTAAGCTGTGACCCCTTGTCCTGGACCTCCCCGACATCGGGAACAATCTTCCTGCATCTAGCCTGTCCAACCCCTTAAGAATTTTGTAAGTTTCTATAAGATCCCCTCTCAATCTCCTAAATTCTAGAGAGTATAAACCAAGTCTATCCAGTCTTTGTTCATAAGACAGTCCTGACATCCCAGGAATCAGTCTGGTGAACCTTCTCTGCACTCCCTCTATGGCAATAATGTCCTTCCTCAGATTTGGAGACTATGTTTTAGGATAGAACCAGTGTGTGGGATGATGATTGACTCGGCGGGCCAAAGGACTTGGTTGCACGCTGTAACTCTTAAATTAAAATGTGACAATCATAGCACAAACCTTGACCCTGCCTGCAACCTCCAGAAATGATTCTCGGTCATTTATCAAGTTCGTTTCTCAGTCGAATACCAATCTCTGTTCTTCCTTGTTTGACAGTTTGCTTGAATTAATTGTAATGAACCCGTGATTACTGGGTTGTTATCTAAAGTGAGCAATATCATAGCTGGTTGAGTTGTGCAAAATTAATCATTGCAACGGTTTATAAATAAGACATTAATGAAGTATGACGAGTTAAAGTCTCCTCACATCAAGCGCGGCACGTTGGCGCAGCGGTAGAGTCGCTGCCTCACAGCGCCAGAGACCCGGCCTCGATCCCGACTACTGAAAGAGTTAGTTATTAATTGATTGTTGTCATATTTAAGCTTTCCTGTTGTAAAAGGCCAATGGTAATGCATGATGGGATTTGGACAACTCCCATCGTGACGAGGGTTTTTTTTTAACTTAAGTTGAATAGTTCACAGCTCTCTTTCAAGGTTTTTTATGCAAGTTGAAAAGTTTGCAGTTTTTTACAAATTTTGTTTAGGGAAGTTGAAGAGGTTAATCAGATAAGAAGGGGCCCAGAGGATGCCGTTGGGGTGTCTGGCTTTTGGCAAAGAGTGAAAAACAACTCCATATTTGGAGATGGATGATGATTTTTGTACATTACATCATGCAATTGGTTTTTATATCTGTATGTATATAAGCTTGTGTTTTCCAATATTTCCTTGTGTGTGCTGCTGGAGATTCAGATGTGAAACTGTAGCCTCTGGGCCTCGAGGTCCACACCCGTCAGACGCTAAATTAAAGCTTTGTATGGTCTTAAGAATTTGTACTTTGTCTATCTTTTTAAGTGAAATTTTTCCCTACGGGCGCTGTCTGTATTTTCTCCTCGTGACCTGCGTGGGTTTTCTCCGGGTGCTCCGGTTTCCTCCCACACTCCAAAGATGTACAGGTTTGGTTGTTAGTTCGCTCGGGTAAAATTGCAAGTTGTCGCTAGTGTGTGGGAATTGCTGGCCGGTGCGGACTCGGTGGGCCGAAGGGCCTGTTTCCACACTGTATGGGCGGTGAATCTGTGGAATTCATTGTCACAGTGGGCTGCAGAGGCCACTTCAATGGATATTTTTTTACAGCATAGATAGACAGATTCTTGATCAATACGGGTGTCAGGAGTTACGGGGAGAAGGCAGGAGAACGGGGTTAGGAGGGACAGATAGCTCAGCCACGATTGAATGGCGGAGTAGACTTGATGTGCCGAATTGGGCATAAGTTCCTGTCCCAATTGCCGATTCAGCAAATGCCGGCATCATTATCGGTGTCGCCAAAAGGTTTTGAACATTTCAAAACCCAGTGGCGACAAAAAAAATGTTGCGGCACTTGAAAAAACACCGCACGTCAATACGTCCTCACGCCCTGTCACGCCACAACACGCCGTATCACACCACAACACGCCCCGTCACGCCACAACACGCCCTGTCATGCCACAACAAGCCACAACACGCCCTGTCATGCCACAACATGCCCCGTCATGCCACAACACGCCACAACACGCCCTGTCACGCCACAACACGCCCTGTCACGCCACAACACGCCCCGTCACGCCACAACATGCCCCGTCACGCCACAACATGCCCTGTCACGCCACAACATGCCCCGTCACGCCACAACACGCCCTGTCACGCCACAACACGCCCTGTCACGCCACAACACGCCACAACACGCCCCGTCACACCACAACACGCCCTGTCACGCCACAACACGCCCCGTCATGCCACATCATGCCACAACACGCCAAAACACGCCCCGTCATACCACAACACACCCTGTCATGCCACAACACGCCCCGTCACACCACAACATGCCCTGTCACGCCACAACATGCCCCATCACGCCACAACACACCCTGTCACGCCACAACACGCCCTGTCACGCCACAACACGCCCCGTCACGCTACAACACGCCCCGTCATGCCACAGCATGCCCCGTCATGCCACAACACACCCCGTCATGCCACAACACGTCACAACACGCCACAACACGCCCCGTCACGCCACAACACACCCCGTCACGCCACAACATGCCCCGTCATGCCACAACACGCACCGTCACGCCACAACACGTCCCGTCACGCCACAACATGCCCTGTTATGCCACAACACGCCCCGTCATGCCACAACATGCCACAACACGCCACAACATGCCCCGTCACGCCACAACACACCCCGTCACGTCACAACACGCCCCGTCATGTCACAACACGCCCCGTCATTCCACAACACGCCCCGTCATGCCACAACGCGCCCTGGCACGCCATAACACGCCCCGTCATGCCACAATACGCCCCGTCACACCATAACACGCCACAACATGACACAACACGCCCCGTCACGCCACAACACGCCGCATCACGCCGCAAATTCTTCGGTGACCTGATACATCAGTCAACGATGCCGGCAGTGACCAAAACAATCGCCAGGTGGGACAGGCCCTTTCAGAACTTAAGAACTTATCTCTAAACTAAACTATAATCTATTGCTGACGACAGCTGAAGCCCTGTGAACATTTGCTGCCTGAGGGACACCTATAACTAATGGTCTTCTTATCGAGTCCACATCACAAGATTAAAATTTGTTGAGCCAGAGCTGAACACACTTCTCGGCATCTGCACACAATGGCGTCTGTCTTGTCTCCTTGTGCGCGGTGTTGGGAAAGATCGGTGGAAACAGGGGCCGTAACAAATGGTGGGAGGAAGGAACTGCAGACGCCGGTTTAAACCGAAGATAGACACAAAAATGCTGGAGTAACTCAGCGGGATGGGCAGCATCTCTGGAGAGAAGGGATGGGCGACGTTCCGGGTCGAGACCCTTCTTCAATCTGAAGAATAACACAAGCGGTGAAGGCAGGTGAGTAACCTGGCCAGTTGCATGGTTGTAGCAAGCACTCACAACTAACTCCAGTGTCGATTGAGCAGACACTCCAGATGAAGCGAAGGAAGCGGATCCAATTCCCAGCCCATTAAGTTTAAAATTCTTGGCAACGAGTACAAGTAAGACCAAGCCAATTAGCCTACAAACCTGTACATCTGTGGAGCGTGGGAGGAAACCGAAGATCTTGGGTAAAACCCGCGCAGGTCACGGGGAGAGCGTGCAAACTCCGTACAGACGGCACCCAGGTCTGTGTCACTGTGAGGCATCAACTCCACCGCTGCGCCACCGCACCGGTTTAGTTTAGTTTGGCACGGGGCAAAATAAATCCGTGGGTGGGTGTTGTGATGCAGTTCCATTTTGGATCGTTTAAGAAGGAACTGCAGATGCTGGAAAATCGAAGGTAGACAAAAATGCTGGAGAAACTCAGCGGGTGAGGCAGCATCTATGGAGCGAAGGAGATAGGCGACGTTTTGGGCCGAAACAATTTTGGATAGTATTAAAGCCCTGTCCCGCTGTACGAGTTCATTCCAAGAGTTCTCCCGAGTTTGCTCCGATTCAAACTCAGAGATTTACGGTAATGGCCGCTCGTCGGTACTCGGGGCTCTCGTGGACATTTTTCAACATGTTGAAAAATCTTCACGAGTCTTCCCCAGCTTACCGCGTTTCCCGAGTACCTGCCGTTAGCGTTACGAGCCGCTAAGAGACGTCCCCGAGCATCCGACGTACCCGCTACGTACATTCTCCGTGCTTCCACGAGTTTTTTAAACTCGGGAGAGCTCTTGGAACGAACTCGTACCGTGGGACAGGGCTTTAAGGTTTGAGGCGAGAGGTGGAAGGTGGCTATGAGGGCTCTGGAATGCTGGAGGGCAATGGGAATAAATACAAGGCCGAGGCCTACCTCTGGCTCGATCCATCCTAAAGCATGAATCAGTGGAGTTTCCCTACAGCCCAGCACTATTGGCATTGGGGTTGAGTGGAACAGCTGGGGGCGGCTGCAATCAGCTTTAATTGATGAGGGGAAATTAAAGTTTTATTCATGGTACATCGGGATCTGATTTTGGATTGATTCATGTCACTCCATTAAGGAATTTTTTGCAAGCTAAGTGCAAATAATGGTTTAGTAATGAGGCAACATTATTAGTTCAATGTTGACGAGGCACACTGTGCTACACATCACCAATCTTCAGTTGTCATCCTTAAATGTCATCTGCTGAAACGTTATAAAAAACCCCACTTAGACTGACTGCTGTGCCGAACTGCACACAACTCCAGTTTGCAGAGGATGTACAACAAGTATTTTTACTGGATCCACACGTAACTTCCAGCAATTTGCTGCCCTGCAGGGGAATGTATAAGAATATCTCTTTGGTTAGTTTTGTTTAGTTTAGGAATACAGCGCAGAAACAGGCCCTTCGGCCCACCGTGTCCGTGCCGACCAGCGATCCCCGCACACTAACACTATCCTACACACACTGGGGACAATTTACAAATACACATACGGCAATTAACCTACAAACCTGTACGTCTTTGGTTTTGGTTTAGGGATACAGCAGGGAAACAGGCCCTTCGGCCCACCGAGTCCACGCCGACCATCGATCACCCGCTAACGCACTAGTTCTACGCTATCCCACTTTCTCATCCGCTCCCCTACACACATCAGGGGTCAATGATTAACCTGCAAACCTTTGGGATGTTGGGGGGAGGCGGGGAACCGGAGCACCCGGAGGAAACCCGCGCGGTCACTCAGCCGCGACCACACGTGACGACATGAGGCAGAGGCTCTAAAAGCTGTGTGCTGCCCTACTCCCTAAACCCTCTCTCTCCCTCTGGGCAAAGATTGTGTGGGACGGGCAAGCTATGCTAGAAACACTTTCCCTCCCTGTTTACCCCTTTACTTTGGAGTGTGGGAGGTAACCGAAGATCTCGGGGAAATCCCACGCAGAACGTACAAACTCCCTACAGGCAACTCCCGTAGTCGGGATCGAACCCGGGTCTCCGGCTTCGCTAGGCTGTAAGGCAGCGACTCTACCGCTGCGCCACCGTGACTCCGGTTATAGTCATGAGAGGGAGAAGACAATATCTCCATTTTTACGCTATCAAAACCCTTTGAATTTGGTGACATCCATTAAATCTCTTCATAATCTTTGCAAAATAAGAAACTATAATTTAGTACAGCGCACAACCAAGATAAAATTAGTTCCATTAGTTTATTGTCCCGTGTACCGAGGTACAGTGGAAAGTTTCTTGTTGCGTGCTAACCAGTCAGCGGAAAGACAATACATGATTACAATCGAGCCATTCACAGTGTACAGATACAGGATAAAGGAATAACGTTCAGTGCAAGGTAAAGCCAGCAAAGTCCAATCAAGGATAGTCCGAGGGTCACCAATGAGGTAGATAGTGGTTCAGCGCTGCTCTCTGGTTGTGGTAGGATGGTTCAGTTGCCTGATAACAGCTGGGAGGGAAATGTCCCTGAATCTGGAGGTGTGCGTTTTCACACTTCTGTACCTCTTGCCTGAGGGGAGGGGGGATAAGAGGGAGTGGCCGGGGTGGGACTGGTCCTTGATGATGCTGCTGGCCTTGCCGAGGCAGCGTGAGGTAATAACATTGGTATATTGGTAATTCAAAAAAACATCGGTATAAAAATAAAAATAAGACAAATTAACACTGGTAATAAAATTGGTAGAACACTTAATAACGGCAAGATAATAATCTCTCCTTCAACAGAACGCTAGTTCGATGAAACCGCACTTTTGCATCTTGCAAGCTAGGGGCCAATTAATGGACAAACCCGCATGTCTTTGGAATGTGGGGGGGAAATCGGAGCATCCGGTCACAAGGAGAGCGGGCAAACTCCGCACTGACAGCACCCATCGTCAGGGTTGAATCTGGGTCTCTGCCACTGCTTGCCTGGCTCTCCTGTTGATGGCAACGCAGCTGGCCAGAAGATGAGGTGTCGATCGCTAAACTTGCATTTGGCTTCCTTGAAGCAGAGAGGAAGTGGGTTGGAGGCAACTGAAGTTTGGAACCTCGTCTACGGACCAGGACGGTGATGTACAGATGTTACACCTCTTGCGGAACATCTGTGCAGGAAGGAACTGCAGATGCTGGTTTACACAGAAGATAGACACAAAATGCTGGAGTAACTCAGCGGGACAGGCAGCATCTCTAGAGAAAAGGAAGGAATGGGTGACGTTTCGGATCGAGACCCTTCTTCAGACTGAGAGTCAGGGGGAGAGGGAAAAGAGAGATATGGAAGAGTAAGGTGTGAAAACGAGAGATCAAAGGGGACAAAGTTCAAGGGAAATGTAGAATAGAACAATGTTAGCGAGGGGGGAAGGGGCCCTGAGCTAAAACACCGAACCGTGGGCGTCGAAGGCCGTAAAATAAATCAGAAGAACCAACTGGACAGAGTGCCGACAAATGGCCGGTTTGATGGTATTGACGAGGGTTAAATGTCAACCAGGAAATTGGAAGATGTCACCTTTAAAAATTGATCGCTCGATTGGCAATTCTGGGCTGTAGACTTAAGGAAGGGGTTTTGCAGAGGCTGCACAGAGGATTTACTGGAAGGCACCTTGGTTGAGCGGCTTCAGTTATTGCCAATGTTGAGATAAGGGAGAGGAGAGAAGGATAAGGTTGATCATGATCGATAACAATTCCGGTATTCACTTTCAAGAAGATCAGGAGGGAAAGGGAACAAGTTTGATATAATTTGCAAATGATAAAGTGGTGTGATGAGAAGCAATGTTCTCCACAACAATAGACAATAGACAATAGGTGCAGGAGGAGGCCATTCGGCCCTTCCAGCCAGCACCTCCATTCAATGTGATCATGGCTGATCATCCCCAATCAGTACCCCGTTCCTGCCTTCTCCCCATATCCCCTGACTCCACTATCTTTAAGAGCCCTATCGAGCTCTCTCTTGAAAGCATCCAGAGAACTGGCCTCCACCGCCCTCTGAGGCAGAGAATTCCACAGACTCACAACTTGCTGTGAGAAAAAGTGTTTCCTTGTCTCCTTACCCCTTATTGTTAAACTGTGGCCCCTGGTGCTGGACTCCCCCAACATCGGGAACAGGTTTCCTGCCTCTAGCGTGTCCAAACCCTTAACAATCTTATATGTTTCAATGAGATGCCCTCTCATCCTCCTAAACTCCAGAGTGTACAAGCCCAGCCGCTCCATTCCTCGCATCGCCCTCCACTCCCGAATTACATCCGGCCCCTCATCCTGCCCAACATAACTTTAATCCCAAGATGGGTACAAGCAGCATCTCTGGAGACTGAAGAAGGGTCTCCACCCAAAACGTCACCCATTCCTTCTCTCCAGGGATGCTGCCTGTCCCGCTGAGTTACTCCAGCACTTTTGTGCCTCTCTCTGGTTTAAACCAGCATCTGCAGTTCCTTCCTACGCATAACTTTAATCCCTGTGGTTACTGCAGAAAAAGATCAGTTTCGGATTTGCGGAGGTGATTTAAATATACGTTAGGTTTCAAAGGTGAAGAGACGCCTCAATTGCTTCCAGAATATAATCATAGTTTTGGATAATTTGGACAATTGTTCCTTGGCCATGACCTAACCCAATCCACAAAAGCATTGTTCCGACTGACAGATAAATTGCTGAGTAGTTTAGGGATGGAAAGCGTAGACACTACAGCTTGACCTCTTGCCCACATTTCCTGCCCAAACTATCACCAGGATCGGAAGAATTGATTGAAATATGACCACTGCACGGGAGAAATTTTATATATAATATAAACATTATATCGGGACGCATCGCGACAGAGTTTGGGGACCGCAAGAAATTGCAGCCAATTGTGGACGCAGCCCAGACCGTCACACACACCAACCTCCCTTCCATAGACTCCATCTACACCTCACGCTGCCTCGGCAAGGCCGGCAGCATCATCGAGGACCAGTCCCACCCCGGCCACTCCCTCTTCTCCCCTCTCCCATCGGGCAAAAGGTACAGAAGTGTGAAAACGCACACCTCCAGATTCAGGGACAGTTTCTTCCCAGCTGTTATCAGGCAACTGAACCATCCTACCACAACCAGAGAGCAGTGCTGAACTACTATCTACCTCATTGGAGACCCTCGGACTATCCTTGATCGGACTTTGCTGGCTTTACCTTGCACTAAACGTTATTCCCTGATCATGTATCTGTACACTGTGAATGGAACAACTGCAATCATGTTTTTCCACTGTCTGGTCAGCGTGCAACACAAGCTTTTCACTGTGATTTGGTACACGTGACAATAAACTAAACTGAAAGATGACCCACCCGTCTGAAGAAGGGTCTTGACCTGAAACCTCACCCATTCCTTTCCTCCAGAAACGTTGCCTGTCCCGCTGATCTACTCCAGCATTTTGTGTCTATCCTCAGCTTAAAGCAGCGTCTGCAGTTCCTTCCTCCACATAAATCTATTGAACAGGGTAGCGTGTGTAGGAAGGGACTGTATCCGCTCCCACTCGACACCTCAACGCCCACTCCCAACTCCACATCAACAACTAGTCTAGTTTAGGGCGGTCACGGTGGCACAGCGGTAGAGTCGCTGCCTTACAGCGAACGCAGCGCCGGAGACCCGGGTTCGATCCCGACTACGGGCGCTGTCTGTACGGAGTTTGCACGTTCTCCCCGTGACCTGCGTGGGTTTTATCCGAGATCTTCGGTTTCCTCCCAAACTCCAAAGACGTACAGGTTTGTAAATTAATTGGCTTGGTAAATGTCGGTATTGTCCCTAATGGGTGCAGGATATTGTTAGTGTGCGGGGATCGCTGGTCGGAGCGGACACGGTGGGCCGAAGGGCCTGTTTCCGCGCTGTATCGCTAAACTAAAAGCTAATACTAGTCTAATCACCAACTAGAGTGCGTTCCCGAGCAACTATCCACCTCACACTCATTTTAATCAAACTTTAATTCACCTCAGACTAGGAGACCCTCAGACTAGTTTTAATCAGACTTTACTAAGCTGCATCTTGCACTAAATATTATTCTCTTTCTCCTGCATCTGTACTCTACGGGTAGCTTGACTGTAATCATGGGTTGTCTTTCCGCTGGCTGGATAGCACGCAACAAAAATGCTTTTCACTGTACCTCGGTACAGGTGACAATAAACTAAACTATAGATCATAGAACATTACAGCACAGGCACAGGCCCTTCGGCCCACGAGGTCCGTGCTGAACATGAGGCCAATCTGCCTACGTCATTCATAGGCAGGATCCGTATTCCTCCATTCCCTGCGTAAGCCCTTAGCTGTCAAAGCGGGTCTGTTTCAGAAATGGCCATGGATTCTGAAAGGTTTTAGAATAGATTAGATTAGAATGGAATGCCTTTTTATTGTTATTCAAACAGACAAGGTTCGAATGAAATTTCATTCCTGCAGTCATGACTTTACAAAAAAAACCCAAGACACACACTTAACACAATTTGCACAAACATCCATCACAGTGGATCTCCAATACCTCCTCACTGTGATGGAAGGCAAGAGTCTTATCTCGTCCATTTGTTCTTCTTCCGTGGTCCAGCAGTCCAACTGCAGAGTCGAGGTGACTGGGGCTCACGATGTTAAAGCCCCCGGCGGGCGGTGTTAAATCCCGCGGCCCGTTTAAGCCGCGCGGGGCGATGTTAGGCCCCGCTCCGACTCCTTTAAACCCCGCGATTCCGGCGGGAGAAGTTGTCGTTCCGGGAGCTCCGAAAAGCCGTTTCCCACCAGGGACCTGCGATTGTTTTAATACAATCTCTACATATTGTGCAGCAAAGTCGGTACATGTCTCTGCTTCTCCACTTCCATGGCAACGGGAGACGAGTGGCGTTGAAATCAATCAGGTGAATTGTGACAATTTTATATCGGCCGAAAAGGGATAATGTCGGAAAGGAGAGGAGAAATCCCGACAGGCCGGACATGGAAGTAATCCGGAATCTAACACAAAGGCACTGACGGAACGCATGGGCAGATCGGTCTAAGATCACGAGAGACATGCATGGAGTGGATGTTTAAGAAAGAGCTGCAATTGGTGGGAAAATCGAAGGCAGACAAAAAATGCTGGAGAAACTCAGCGGGTGAGGCAGCATCTATGGAGCGAAGGAATAGGTGACGTTTCGGGTCCCTATACACTCCCCATAACCTCAGACACCCAGCATTTTGAGTCTATCTTTGTTCTCCTGAGGTGGTGCCTGACCCAACTGAATGTCTGAAGGGAGTTAGATCTATATTTGAAAAGTAGCTAGTCTCAGAGCTACAAGAAAATGGCCACAAAGGCCCATCTCAAAACTCCATCACAGATTTAAAGCACTAAATAGTCCAAATGTTTGATTTCTGTGAACCTCAATGGGATTATGTATCACATGCACAAGCAGTTGTTAGTGATTAACATTTTGTGTTTTGTAGTTTTATAATACCTTATGGATTTGAAAGGCCAGGATAGAGTGGATGTGGAGAGGATGTTCCCACTGGTGGGATAGTCCAGAACCAGAGGCCACAGCCTCAGAATTAAAGGGCGCTCTTTTAGAAAGAAGGTGAGGAGGAATTTCTTTAGTCAGAGGGTAGTTAATCTTTGGAACTCATTGCCACAGAGGGTTGTGGAGGCCAAGTCAGTGGATATTTTTAAGGCAGAGATAGACACATTCTCGATTAGGACGGGTGTCAAGGGTTATGGGGAAATGGCAGGAAAATGGGATTAGGAGGCAGAGATAGAAACATAGAAACATAGACAATAGGTGCAGGAGTAGAGGCCATTCGGCCCTTCGAGCCTGCACCGCCATTCAATGTGATCATGGCTGATCATCCAACTCAGTATCCCGTACCTGCCTTCTCTCCATACCCCCTGATACCTTTAGCCACAAGGGCCACATCTAACTCCCTCTTAAATATAGCCAATGAACTGGCCTCAACTACCTTCTGTGGCAGAGAATTCCAGAGACTCACCACTCTCTGTGTGAAAAATGATTTTTCTCATCTCGGTCCTAAAAGACTTCCCCCTTATCCTTAAACTGTGTGACCCCTTGTTCTGGAGTTCCCCAACATCGGGAACAATCTTCCTGCATCTAGCCTGTCCAACCCCTTAAGAATGTTGTACGTTTCTATTAAGATCCCCCCTCAATCTTCTAAATTCAGGCACGATTGAATGGTGGGAGTGGACTCGATGGGCCGAATGGCCTAATTCTACTCCTATAACTTGTGTAGTTGTGAATGGGATCATGTGCGAAAATAGTTGTTAGTAATTTATATTTTTTTGTGTTTCGCAGTTTTATAACACCCACCTCTGTGAATACGTCGACACTATTAATCTGCAAATTCGGATGAAAAATTGTTTTATGGAAATCAGGTTAATACGAGGCTCCTGAAATAGCTGGATTGGATGGAGACGAACTTTACGGATGCTCAGCTAAGGGTGATCATTAGCGTAGAATCTGTGAGTGTGTCAGTGTGTGGATAGAAGAAGTCGGAACCAGAGCAGAACAGCTCAATATAATCATCGCTTCTGTTCAATGCCCCGTAATCTTTGACGCTCTGTGTATGAAAATCAATCCGTTTTGGAATATATTTAATTACTTAATCTTTAATTACTTGCAGCTCAATAAGACTTTGGTCAGGGGGTTACACAAAAAGCTGGAGAAACTCAGCGGGTGCAGCAGCATCTAAGGAGCGAAGGAGATGGGCGGCGTTTCGGGTCGAGACCCTTCTTCAGACTGCACTTGGAGTGTTGCGTGAAGTTCTGGTCACCGCCTTTGACGAAGGATGTGGGGGTCTCGGAGAGGGAGTCGGGGAGGTTTACCAGAATTGATGCAAGAAGGAACTGCAGACGCCGGTTTAGACCGAAGGGAGACACACAGCGGGACCGGCAGCATCTCTGGAGAGACTTCAGTCTGAGGAAGGGTCTCGACCGATTCCTTCTCTCCAGAGATGCTGCCTGTCCCGCTGAGTTCCTCCAGCATTTTGTGTCTACCAGAATGATGCCTGGATCAGTGGGTACAAGGAGAGGTTGGACAGACTTGGATTGTGTTTTCAGGAAAGCTGGAGAATGCAGGGAGATCTGACAGATGTGTATGATATGATGAGAGGTATAGATAGGGTAGACAGTCAGAACCTTTTATCCCCAAATACAAGAGGGCACAGCTTTCTCGGTGGGCAGAAGGGCCTGCTTCCGTGCTGTATCTCCAAACATTCTCAGCAGCCCTCCACTGGGTAGCTAGAGTAAAAGAGACAGGCTCTTCGGCCCACTGAGTCCATGCTATCCCTTTCTGTCGTCCGCACTCAGGCCATTTTAGTTGCGTTTGATCCGAACCCCCTTCCAAGTTGTGGAGTTGCCCCAACGAGGAGCATCCTCGCGATATCTCAACATGTAGGTTTATGCCAGAGAAACCATGTTGAAACTCTCAGCTCTTGTCTTATTTTGCTGTTGATTTAAAATTCAACAGACAATACCTTATAGTAATATTTTTTTTTAAATTTCAATAGACAATAGACAACAGGTGCAGGAGTAGGCCATTCGGCCCTTCGACCCAGCACCGCCATTCAATGTGATTGTGGCTGATCATCCCCAATCAGTACCCCGTTCCTGCCTTCTCCCCACATCCCCTGACTCCGCTATTTTTAAGAGCCCTATCTGGCTCTCTCTTAAAAGCATCCAGAGAACCTGCCTCCACCGCCCTCTGAGGCAGAGAATTCCACAGACTCGCAACTTTCAAAATATACTTTATTTGAGAATTAAATATATCCAGTACAAGATCCTTACAAGACTACGCCCAACATTCCCGGAGGCCAGACATACATTCAATACTGCTTACACAAATGTACCCCCTGCCCTTGGCACTCATGCGGCCCACTGGCGTGGAATCCCTTCCTCATTTATGAGGGGCTTCTCCACCGCTCCCTGCCCCACAATGTCCAGCAGAGGAGGAACCCTAGACTGTGGTCCTGCCCCACCGAGCCTTGGCATTGGAGTTGGAGTTGGCTGCACCGAGCTTCAGTGTATTAAATATTCATGTCCACATCTATCTTTAGAAGAGCACTGATTGTACAGTTGTAGAGTTATAAATAAGGCAGCTCTTTCTCACTTTTCATTCACAACGAGGAGTTTTCCAATCCTCAAGGTTTCAAGGTTTCAAGGGCAGTTTATTGGCACATGCACCAGTTAAGATCCAGTGAGGTTTGAGTTCCCATACAGCCATATTAAGTGAAAAGCAACAACACACACGGCAACATGACATAAAAGTTAACGTAAACATCCACCACGTTCCCCACCGCGACGAAAGGTAATATAGTCCATACTTCTCCCTCTTTATTCTCCCGTCGAACCATCCGCAGTCGGGGCCGTTAAAGCTCCCGCAGCCGGCGATCCGCAGCCCTCGCGTCACGGCGTTAGACACTCCCTCGTCGGGACGGTGATGGAAACGCTCCGCGGCTTGGAGCTCCCGAATCGGTCCCTAACCAGGGACGGCGGGCTCGGGGATGTTGGAGTCCACAGGCCGGCGGTTGGAGCTCTCCGCAGTCGATCCCCCGGCAATGGGATCGCGAGCTCCACGACGGTGAATCCGCGCCACGCCCGCGGTCGAAGCGCCGGGTCGGTCTCCAGGAAAGGCCGCGCCACTCCACGCGGTTAGGCCGCAGTGGGGACGGAGATACGATACGGAAATTAAATCACATCTCCAGCCACTTCCCCCCCTCCCCGCCCACGTAAAACATACCAAGGAACAATAAAATATCTGAAGAAGGGTCTCGACCCGTAACGTTGCCGATTTCCTTCACTCCATAGATGCAGCTGTCTTTAAGAGCCCTATCTAGCTCTCTCTTGAAAGCATCCAGAGAACCTGCCTCCACCGCCCTCTGCGGCAGAGAAATCCACAGACTCACCACTCTCTGTGAGAAAAAGTGTTTTCTCGTCTCCGTTCTAAATGGCTTACTCCTTATTCTTAAACTGTGGCCCCTGGTTCTGGACTCCCCCAACATCGGGAACATGTTTCCCGTGTCCAAGCCCTCAACAATCTTATATGTTTCAATGAGATCCCCTCTCATCCTTCTAAACTCCAGAGTGTACAAGCCCAGCTGCTCCGTTCTCTCAGCATACGACAGTCCCGCCATCCCGGGAATTAACCGTGTAAACCTACGCTGCACTCCCTCAATAGCAAGAATGTCCTTCCTCAAATTAGGGGACCAAAACTGCACACAATACTCCAGGTGTGGTCTCACTAGGGCTCTGTACAACTGCAGAAGGACCTCTTTGCTCCTATATTCGATTCCTCTTGTTATAAAGTCTTTCCTATTAGCATGTCTAGAAGGATGTGGGGCCAAACGTAATGTGCAGAAAGGAACTGCAGATGCTGGTTTCCACCGAAGATAGACACAAAATGCTGGAGTAACTCAGCGGAACAGGCAAGACAAGTCACTTTTATTTCTATAGCACATTTAAAAAACAACTCTCGTTGGCCAAAGTGCTTCACATTGGTGGAGGTACTAACGTTATACAAGAGTGGTTCATAGAATAAATACAAACATCACTACATACATATGGAGAGAAGGAAATGGTGACGTTAAGGGTCCCGACCCTGTGGTGCTGAGTTACTCCAGCATTTTGTGTCTATCTGGGGCCAAACATAGGGGACTTGATTGAGCTCTTTAAAATGATGAAAGGGATAGACAGAGTTGACGTGGATAAGCTTTTCCCATTGAGGGTAGGGAAGATTCAAACAAGAGGGCATGACATGAGAATTAAGGGACAGAAGTTTAGGGGTAACATGAGGGGGAACTTCTTTACTCAGAGAGTGGTGGCTGTGTGGAATGATCTTCCAGCAGAAGTGGTGGAGGCAGGATCGATTTTAACATTTAAAAGTAAAGTGGATAGGTATATGGACGGGAAGGGAATGGAGGGGTATGGTCTGAGTGCAGGTAGATGGGACTAGGGGAAAATAAATGGTCGGCACGGACTGGAAGGGCCGAGAAGGCCTGTTTCCGTGTTGTAATTGTTATATGGTTATATGGTTATATAGGCAGCTGGGACTAGCTTAGATGGAGCATCTTGGGCTAGTTGGGCCGAAAGGCCAGTTCCTGTGCTGTATGACCCTATGAGCTATATTTAAGAGGGAGTTAGATGTGGCCCTTGTGGCTAAGGGGATCAGAGGGTATGGAGAGAAGGCAGGTACGGGATACTGAGTTGGATGATCAGCCATGATCATATTGAATGGCGGTGCAGGCTGGAAGGGCCAAATGGCCTACTCCTGCACCTAATTTCTATGTTTCTATGTTTCTGTGAGTCTGTGTCAAAGCATCTGAGAGCCATGGAGATCGTAATTCCTCACGGCTCACGCTCACGTCAGCCGGACCTGTCCCAATTATTGTGCCTGATAAAAGTTTCCATCCATAACACCAGTATATTTCCATGAGATTTACCTCATGCATTAGTCACAGCAAATTTCAGCATGTCGTTTCTGCTTCCACTTGCTCCTTGTTATGCAGCGAGCGTCTCATGCAGTCTAATGGTTTGAAAGGAGTATAATAAGTGAAAGCCTGCAAAATAAAATGCTATCTTCGCTTTAACAAATGACAACAGCGTCTTGATGTACAGATATGCCAGAGATTTGTTACCTTAAAATCCACTCTCCTTTGTAGCCAAAAAAAAAATTAGTTTTTCGTTTTTCAGTTTAGTTCAGTTTAGTTTATTGTCACGTGTACTGAGGTACAGTGAAAACTTTTTAGTTGCGTGCTATCCGGCCAGCGGAAAGACAGGACACGATTACAATCAAGTCGTTTGCAGTGTAAGACACATGATAAGGGAATTACTTTTAATTTTAAAGACACACAGTATGGAAAGAGGCCCTTCGGCCCATCGGGTCCACGCCGACCATCGATCACCCGTTCGCGATAGTTCTCTCACTTTCTCGTCTACTCTTCGCGCGCGGTTGGGGCAATTCTTACAGAGGTACGATTGACCTACGAACCCACACGTCTATGGAATGCGGGAGGAGACCGGAGCACCCGGAGGAAACCCTTGCGGTCCCGGAAAGAAGGTGCAAACTCCACGTAGACTGCACCCGAGGTCGGGATTGAACGCGGTCTCTGGCGCTGTAAGGTAGCCATTTTACCGCTGCGCCACCGTGCCACCCGGCGTCTGATTTACAAGTTGCTTGTGCAATTAGTTTGAGAAATGTAACAGTTATATGATGGAGAGCGGACACATGGAACTGCAGGTACAGGTTGACCACAAGAGACACAAAGTGCTGACGTTGGAATGTGCTCCAGAGATGCTGCCTGTCCCGCAGAGTTACTCCAGCACTATGTGTCCTGCAGCAGGATTATCGGATAGATTTGTCCATCAAAACTAATTAACCTCTGAAGAAGGGTCCCAACCCGAAACGTCACCCATTCCTTCTCTCCAGAGATGCTGCCCGTCCCGCTGAGTTACTCCAGCATTTTGTGTCAACTTTTCATTTGAACCAGCATCTGCAGTTCTTTCTTACTCGTTAAAAATTAATTCACCGTGGGCCTGACCTGGCATTTTGCTGAAGAGAACTCCTGAATCGACAAGTCTTTATATTGTCTTTGCTTGCTGATATTGTTTTCCTTTAATTACTCTCGGCAAGTGTTTGAGATGTATGTACATTAGTTTCCTCATTGACAATATTTATTTGGGACCATTTCCAGTTGAGAAGAAAGACATTTTGATGAATGTTTAGTTTCTGCTGGAATTAGTTTAGTTTAGTTTAGTTTAGTTTAGGGAAACAGGCCCTTCGGCCCACCGAGTCCGCGCCGACCAGCGATCCCTGCACACTAACACTATCCTACACCCACTGGGCGCCAACTTTGACATTTACACCAAGTCAATTAACCTACAAACCTGCACGTCTTTGGAGTGTGGGAGGAAACCGAAGATCCCGGTGAAAACCCACGCGGGTCACGGGGAGAACGTACAAACTCCGTATAGACAGCACCCGTAGTCAGGATCGAACCCGGGTCTCTGGCGCTGTAAGGGCAGGCCCCCCACCCACGCATCAGTCTAAAGAAGGGTCTCGACCCGAAACGTCATCTATTCCTTCACTCCATAGATGCTGCTCCACCCATTGAGCGTCTCCAGCATTTTTCCAGCATCTGCAGTTCTTTCTTACATAGAAACATAGAAAATAGGTGCAGGAATAGCCCATTCGGCCCTTCGAGCCAGCACCGCCATTCATTGTGATCATGGCTGACCGTCCCCTATCAATAACCCGTGCCTGCCTTCTCCCCATATCCCTTGACTCCACTAGCCCCTAGAGCTCTATCTAACTCTCTCTTAAATCCATCCAGTGATTTGGCCTCCACTGCCCTCTGTGGCAGGGAATCCCACAAATTCACAACTCTCTGGGTGAAAAAGTTTTTTCTCACCTCAGTCTTAAATGGCGTCCCCTTTATTCTAAGACTGTGGCCCCTGGTTCTGGACTCGCCCAACATTGGGAACATTTTTTCTGCATCTAGCTTGTCCAGTCCTTTTATAATGTTATATGTTTCTATAAAATCCCCCCTCATCCTTCTAAACTCCAGTGAATACAAGCCTAGTCTTTTCAATCTTTCCTCATATGACAGTCCCACCATCCCAGGGATCAATCTTGTGAACCTACACTGCACTGCCTCAATCACAAGGATGTCCTTCCTCAAATTAGGAGACCAAAACTGGACACAATACTCCAGATGTGGTCTCACCAGAGCCCTATACAACTGCAGAAGAACCTCTTTACTCCTGTACTGAAATCCTCTTGTTATGAAGGGCAACATTCCATTAGCTTTCTTCACTGCCTGCTAGTACCTGCACGCCAACTTTCAGTGACCGGTGTACAAGGACACCCAGGTCTCGCTGTACCTCCCCCTTACCTAACCTAACCCCATTGAGATAATAATCTGCCCCCTTGTTTTTGCCACCAAAGTGGATAACCTCACATTTATCTATATTATACTGCATCTGCCACGCCC
Source organism: Raja brachyura (assembly GCA_963514005.1). The sequence goes on along the minus strand of OY740809.1, from coordinate 34,548,600 downwards.
TGTACAACTAATGTTCTGAAACATTAAATCATCCCAGAGTGACCGGGTAAATCAAATTGAGTTCTTCATAGCCAGAATGTTCGGTCTGTGCATTTATTGTTATCTGGCCAAGTTCCATAAAGTCCTCCTCTTACTGAGAACAGCTTTCAATCAGTCAGCACTTGGTGTTTGCCAAGATGTCCCAGTCAATGTACTCACTTTGTGGGTCCCATCTCCAATACACTGCGCCACTTGACAGGATACATAGCTCACATCTGTGACGTTTAACGGCACTGAGTCTGTACTCTCACAAATTTAAAAGAATGAGGAGGGACCTCATTGAAAAGTACGAAGTAGCAACAGGCTTGGATAGAGCGGATGTGGAGAGGATGTTCCCACAAGTGGGAGAGTCTAGGACCCGAGGTCACAGCCTCAGAGTTAAAGGACGTTCCTTTAGGAAGGAGATGAGGAGGAATTTATTTAGTCAAAGGGTGGTGAATCTGTGGGATTTTTGGCCAAGTCAATTGATATTTTTAAGGCAGAGATCGATAGATTCTCAATTACTAAGGGAGTCAGGGGTTACGGGGAGAAGACAGGAGAATGGGGTTAGGAGGCGGAGATAGAATGGCCATGATTGAGTGGCGGAGTAGACTTGATGGGCCGAATGGCCTAATTCTGCTCCTATTAAATTATGACCGATGAACTTATAGAAACTGTCTCAACTTCTCCTTCCATCGGAAGTTGTTGTCCTGCCGAGCCGATTGGCACTTTCTCAGTGGCGCAGCGGGTGGTGCTGCTGCCTCAGATCCCCAGAGAACCGGGTTCGATCCTGACCTTGGAGAGGCAGTACCGTTAGTCATAGAGTCATAGAGGCATACAGTGTAGAAACAGGCCCTTCAGCCCAACATGCCCATGCCAACCAACATACCCCCACCCATACTAGTCCCATTTGGCCCATATCCTTCTAAATCTACCATCCTACCACAACTGGAGAGCAGCCCTGAACTACTATCTACCTCATTGGTGACCCTTGGACTATCCTTGATCAGACTTTACTGGCTTTACCTGGCACTGAATATTATTCCCCTATCATGTATCTGTACACTGTGAGTGGCTCGATTGTAATCATGTATTGTCTTTCCGCAGACTAGTTAGCACGCAACAAAGGCTTTTCACTGTACCTCGGTACACGTGACAATAAACTAAACGGAACTAAACTCAACTATCCATGTACCTGTCTAAATGTTTCTTAAACATTGTGATAGTACCTGCCTCAACTACCTCCTCTGGCAGTTCGTTCCATATACCTACCACCCTTTGTGTAAAAAAAGGTTACCCCTCAGGTTCCTATGAGATCTTTCCCCTCCTTACCTTAAACCTATGTCCTCTGGGTCTCGACCCCCCTCCTCTGGGTAAAAGACACTTTGCATTCCTCTCATGTCTTCTTCATGTCTTCATGTCTTCTTCATGTCTTCTTCAGTCAGAGGGTGGTGAATCTGTGGGATTCTTTGCCACAGAAGGTTGTGGTTATGGAGGCCAACTCAGTGTATATTTTTAAGGCAGAGATAGATAGATTCTTGATTAGTACGGGTGCCAGGGGTTATGGGGAGAAGGCAGGAGAATGGGGTTTGGAGGGAGAGATAGATCAGCCATGATCGAATGGTGGAATAGACTTGATGGGCCGAATGGCCTAACTCTTCTCCTATCACTCATGAGCTTATGAACTGTACGGAGTTTGCACATTGTCCCCGTGACCTGCGTGGGTTTCCTCCCACACTCCGAAGACGTGCGGGTTTGTAGGCTGGTTGGTCTCTGTAGATAGATCGTCCTCTCTCCCCCTAACTCTGCAGCCTGAGCTACTGAATGATTCCACCGTCATTTGTAATCATTCTGATAATAATCATTCACTTCTTTCCAGCAGAAACTAATATCATGTTCATTTGATGCCATTACCGCTTGCCAGGTTTTTCTTTTCGTCCCTTGACCATAGTTTTATAAATGTTGCTATCATCTGTTTTTTTTTATATCAATGGCTACTGATCCGTATCTATCACCATTTATTAAAATCCCTCCTATCTATTGTAAATGATTTGATGCACTTTGAATTTCCGAGCAGGTGAAGCCGATTTTTCATTTTAAATGAATTTATGGTTTTCTTGGAGATTAGTTTGACATAGTTGATGCTTGGTTTAGTTTGGAGATGCACAGGCCTTTCCACCCACCGAGTCCGCGCCGACCATCGATCGTGCGTTCACACTTGTTCCACTCCCTACATGCAAGGGGCAGTTGCACGGAGTCCGGTTAACCTCGAACATGACTGTTCGTCTGAAGAAGGGTCCCGACCCGAAACGTCACCCATCCCTTCTCTCCAGAGATGCTGCCTGTCCCGCTGAGTTGCTCCAGCATTTTGTGTCTCACATCGAACAGAGAACAGTCCGGCTCAAGAACAGGCCCTTTGGCCCTCTTGCCAAACATGATGCCAACACCAACTCTCACCTACCTGAATGTGGAAGTGCGGAATGTGCAGATACCTGTTTATACCTAAGATATACAATAAGTACCTATCATATCGAGGGTTACACAAAAGGCTGGAGAAACTCAGCGGGTGCAGCAGCATCTAAGGAGCGAGGGAGATAGGCGACGTTTCGGGTCGAGACCCTTCTTCAGACTGGTCAGGGATCAGGGAAACGAGAGATATAGACGGTGATGTGGAGAGATAAAGAACAATGAATGAAAGATATGCAAAAAAGTATCGATGATAAAGGAAACAGGCCATTGTAAGCTGTTTGTAGTGTGAAAATGAGAAGCTAGTGCGACTTGGGTGGGGGAGAGATAAAGAGAGAGGGAATGCCAGGGCCCGAGGGCTGAGGGAGAGGTGGGGAAGGGGAGGAGGCAGCAAGGGTTAGCAGAATTGAGAAAATTCAATGTTTAAGCCCAGATTTTGCAGACTCCCCAAGCGGAATATGAGGTGCTGTTCCTCCAACTTGCGGTGTTGCTCACTCTGGCCGTGGAGGAGGCCCAGGACCGAGAGGTCGGATACAGAATGGGAGGGGGAGTTGAAGTGGTGAGCCACCGGATGTCATATCTACCTGTTTAAGAAAGAACTGCAGATGCTGGAAAAATCAAAGGTAGACAAAAATGCTGGAGAATCTCAATGGGTGAGGCAGCATCTATGGAGCGTAGGAATAGGTGAAGTTTCGGGTCGAGACCCCAAACGTCACCTATTCCTTCGCGCCATAGATGCTGCCTCGCCCGCTGAGTTTCTCCAGCATTTCCGTCTACCTTATCCACCTGATCTCTATCTAAACTACAAACCCACACGCCTTTGTGATGTGGGAGGAAATCGAAGGAAACCCAGGCAGTCACAGGGAGAACGTGCAAACTCCACACAGACAGCACCCGTGGTCAGGATGGAAGGCTGGTGAGGTAGCAACTCTACCGCTGCGCCATCGTGCGTATCGTTGTCCTTTAATGCCCCTGTCCCACTTAGGAAACCTGAACGGAAACCTCTGGAGACTTTGTGCCCCACCCAAGGTTTCCGTGCGGTTCCCGAAGGTTTCTGTCCTGCGGCAACCACCTTCAACTAGCATCGCAACCGGCTTCGACTAAAAAATTACCGATTTTTAAAACGGAAACCACTTTCGACCATTAGGGAGACCAACAAAAACCTCCGGGAACCTCCGGGAACCTCACGGAAACCTTGGGTGGGGCGCAAAGTCTCCAGAGGTTTCCGTTCAGGTTTCCTAAGTGGGACAGGGGCACAACTGTTTGTGGGACGTTGTGATGTGTAGAAGTCCCACTGCGTTACAGCTTCAAAAAGTACATCTTTGACTGAAAAAACACCTGAAAGGTGCAATGACATCCATCATTGCCATGGCGACGAGGACAAGATGCTCCCATCTCTGATTAACACCAGAAGCAAGGGCGGCAGACAAAAGACTGGCAAAGATAAATCTCTCTGCGTATTCAGGAGAAACCGCTTTCATCAGGAGTCGTGAAACCGTGGGACTCTCTGTTATAATGATGTCTTTCAGGTGAAAAGCATTCAGAGGCAAATGAATAAGTGAGCGAGGAAACGAAGGTTGCGTGAGACACCGTGCGAGATATCGCGGTGGGCAGCCCAGTGGCGCAGCGGTAGATCTGATGCCTGCCTGCGCCGGTGACCCGGGTTCGATCCTGACTACGGGCGCTGTCTGTACGGAGTTTCCACGTCCCCCCCCCCCACCCGTGACCTGCGTGGGTTTTCTCCGGGTGCTCCGGTTTCCTCCCACACTCCCAAGATGTACAGGTTTGCAGGTTAATTGGCTCTGGTAAAATTGTAAATTGTCTCCAGTGTGTGTGTTATAGTAACTGGGATCGCTGGTCAGCATGGACTCGGCGGGCCGAAGGGCCTGCTTCTGTGCTGTACCTCTAAACTAAACTAAACTTGACGTATTCAAGAGAGAGTTAGATATAGCTCTTGATGCTAATGGAATCAGGGGATATGGGGAGAAGGCAGGAACGGGGAACTGATTTTTGGATGATCAGCCATGATCACATTGAATGGCGGTGCTGGCTCGAAGGGCCGAATGGCCTACTCCTGCACCTATTTTCTATGTTTCTATGTTTAAACTAAACTAAAATAGGAACGCTTGCTTGGACTCCAGCGACACACATGGGCCAGTTGAAGAAAATGTCCTCTCTCTCTCTGCTCTATATACTGCAGGTGAAGGATACAACTAATAAACACATGGGAACATTTCCACCAACTGAGCTTTACAAGTTTATATTATGGTAGATAGTAGTTCAGGGCTGCTCTCCAGTTGTGGTAGGATGGTAGATTTGGAAGGATACTGGCCAAATGGGACTAGTATGGGTGGGGGTATGTTGGTTGGCATGGGCATGTTGGGCTGAAGGGCCTGTTTCTACACTGTATGCCTCTATGACTCTATGACTAACGGTACTGCCTCTCCAAGGTCAGGATCGAACCCGGTTCTCTGGGGATCTGAGGCAGCAGCACCACCCGCTGCGCCACTGAGAAAGTGCCAATTGGCTCGGCAGGACAACTACTTCCGATGGAAGAAGCAGTTGAGGCAGTTTCTATAAGTTCATTGGTCATAATTTAATAGGAGCAGAATTAGGCCATTCGGCCCATCAAGTCTACTCCGCCATTCAATCATGTCTAATCTATCTCTTCCTCCTAACCCCATTCTCCTGCCTTCTCCCCGTAACCCCTGACACCCTTAAGTAATCGAGAATCTATCGATATCTGCCTTAAAAAATATCAATTGACTTGGCCAAAAATCCCACAGATTCACCACCCTTTGACTAAAGAAATTCTTCCTCATCTCCTCCCTAAAGGAACGTCCTTTAATTCTGAGGCTGTGACGTTGGGTCCTAGACTCTCCCACTTGTGGGAACATCCTCTCCACATCCGCTCTGTCCAAGCCTGTTACTACTCGGTACTTTTCAATGAGGTCCCCCCCCTCATTCTCCTAAATTCGTGAGACTACAGACCCAGTGCCGTTAAACGTCACAGGTCTGAGCTCAGCGCCATAGTTCTTGATTAATAACATGTGTCAGAGATTATTAATTTTCAGTCAATATTAAATGCAGAAATCGTCCAAAACCCACCCAGTCATTTTAGACAAGGAGTTTTAATGCTTATGGAGAAACATCATGAGAATTAATTAATTTTTGTGATGAAATTATCATCTCCCGGCTGTTTTGTAAAATGGCAGCACGTTTGTGTACGTAACAATAGTATTTGGGGTTCAAAGAAATTCACTGAATGAAAAGCCCTTTGAAAAATCGGATAAAGTGGCTCGCAAATCGGAGAAGCAAAAGGCTTTGATTTGAACCTTTGATGGAAATCGATATCGCGAGCGGTGGCGCTGGATTTGCATTTCATGTGAAGTGAAACATTGGCTCCACTTTGATCCCTTGCTTCATATTGTCATTAAACAGAATTAAACTTCACAATCCTAATAGGACAAATCACCAACAAACACAAGGTGGACATGTACGGCCTGAGTGAGCTGTGCATTTAAGTCAACATACGCTTTGATTATTATTTAGAACCATAGAAACATAGAAAATTAGGTGCAGGAGTAGAGGCCATTCGGCCCTTCCAGCCTGCACCGCCATTCAATATGATCACGGCTGATCATCCAACTCAGTATCCTGTACCTGCCTTCTCTCCATACCCTCTGATCCCCTTAGCCACAAGGGCCACATCTAACTCCCTCTTAAATATAGCCAATGAACTGGCCTCAACTACCCTCTGTGGCAGAGAGTTCCAGAGACCCACCACTCTCTGTGTGAAAAAAGTCCTTCTCATCTCGGTCCTAAAGGATTTCCCCCTTATCCTTAAGCGGTGACCCCTTGTCCTGGACCTCCCCAACATCGGGAACAATCTTCCTGCATCTAGCCTGTCCAACCCCTTAAGAATTTTGTACGTTTCTATAAGATCCCCTCTCAATCTCCTAAATTCTAGAGAGTATAAACCGAGTCTATCCAGTCTTTCTTCCTAAGACAGTCCTGACATCCCAGGAATCAGTCTGGTGAACCTTCTCTGCACTCCCTCTATGGCAATAATGTCCTTCCTCAGATTTGGAGACCAGAACTGTACGCAATACTCCAGGTGTGGTCTCACCAAGACCCTATACAACTGAAGTAGAACCTCCCTGCTCCTATACTCAAATCCTTTTGCTATGAATGCTAACATACCATTCGCTTTCTTCACTGCCTGCTGCACCTGCATGCCTACTTTCAATGACTGGTGTACCATGACACCCAGGTCGCGCTGCATCTCCCCTTTTCCTAATCGGCCACCATTTAGATAATAGTCTGCTTTCCTGTTTTTGCCACCAAAGTGGATAACCTCACATTTATCCACATTATACTGCATCTGCCAAACATTTGCCCACTCACCCAGCCTATCCAAGTCACCTTGCAGTCTCCTAGCATCCTCCTCACAGCTAACACTGCCCCCCCCCCCCCCAGCTTCGTGTCATCCGCAAACTTGGAGATATTGCCTTCAATTCCCACGTCCAGATCATGAATGTATCTTCAGTGTAACCCAGCATCTGCAGTTCCTTCCTACATATTTCTCCCCAACATACGTACGGAGAGGACTTCCATTGAGGTTAACATATGATGAGCGTTTGAAGGGCCTGGGCCTGTACTCGCTGGAGTTTGGAAGAATGAGGGGGGGGGGGGGAGGGGACCCTCATTGAAATGTACAGAATAGGCCTGGATAGTGTGGATGTGGAGAGGATGTTTCTTCTTTCAATGCCTACTTTCAATGACTGGTGTACCATGACACCCAGGTCGCGCTGCATCTCCCCCTTTCCTAATCGGCCACCATTTAGATAATAGTCTGCTTTCCTATTTTTGCCACCAAATTTAGCTGCAGGTTTCTCAGAGGGCAGAGGGGGAATAGGGAATTTTTTGAAAGGCTTTTTTGGAAAAGATGCAAGAAAGGGCTGATCAGATTAAAAGAAATACTCCAAACGAGAGAGGAATGAGAAAGACGATGTTCCCATCATTAAATGAATGATCCCTTATCACACGTGACATGTCACAGTGAAATTATTTGTTTTTGATACCATACACAGAGTATGCAAAGGGTTGCTATGTAAAGGGCATCAACCAAGTTTTACAGGTTTCAGTTCCAGTTTATTTTATTGTGATGTGCACCGAGGCACAGTGAAAAGCTGCTGTTGCATGCTATCCAGTCAGCAGACTGAAGAAGGGTCTCGACCCGAAACGTCACCCACTCCTTCTCTCCAGCGATGCTGCCTGTCCCGCAGAGTTGCTCCAGCATTTTGTGTCTATCTTCGAAAGATTACAATCGAGCCATTTACAGTGCATAGATACATGATCAGGGAATGACGTTTAGTGCAAGGTAAAGCCAGCAAAGTCCTATCAAGGATGGTCCGAGGGTCACCAATGAGGTAGATAGTAGTTCAGGGCTGCTCTCTGGTTGTGGTGGGATGGTTCAGTTGCCTGATAACAGCTGGGAAGAAACTGTTCAATATTTCCCCAATGCTGTCTCTCTATGTCCCCCTCCCCCTCCTCCCCCCCTCCCCCCCCCCACCCCGGGACCCTCGTTGTCCTCTCAGCAAAGTGACCTCAACTGGCCTCCATCACCCACCGTGGGCTGTCCACCACACTCCATCTCATATGGTCATAAGGTCATAAGTGATAGGAGCAGAGTTAGGCCATTCGGCCCATCAAGTCTGCTCCACCATTCAAACATGGCTGATCTATCTCTCCCTCCTAACCCTCTCCTGCCTTCTCCCCGTAACCTCTGACACCCGTACTAATCAAGAATCTGTCAATCTCCTCCTTATAAATATCCACTGACTTGGCCTCCGCTCTCTGGGCCTTGTCCTCACTGGTTCACTTTGTTTTTGGTCCCTCCTCGCTCTACGCGGGCGGCCAGGGGCCGGGTTGGGAGTCTGCGGTGGTCGACCCACAGTTCCCTGACCGCGACGAGCGGGCCCTCGCACCGCGGCACACGGATCCCCCACCGTTGTTTGCAGGGAGCATGCATGAGTGGTCACAAACCAAACCTGGGGCGGCACGGTGGCGCAGCGGTAGAGTCGCTGCCTCACAGCGCCAGGGACCCGGGTTCCATCGTGACCACGGGCGCTGTGTGTACGTTCTCCCCGTGATCTACGTGGGATTTCTCTGTGATTTCCGGTTTAATACCACGCTCCAAAGCCGTACAGGTTTGTGGGTTAATTGGCTTGGTGTAAATGTAAATTGCCCCTAGTGTGTGTAGGGTAGTGTTAGTGTGCGGGGATCGCTGGTCGGTGCGGACTCGGTGGGCCGAAGGGCCTGTTTCCATGCTGTATCTCCAAACTAAACTAAATTAAATTAATTATTCCTCACCATTCAGCTTACCTGTGATAAACACAGGACATTGAGTATAACCGCCACGTATTGCCGGTTATACTCCCATAAACTAAAGCATAAAAGTTACATTCAAAATATTCTCATTCTCATCTGGAGAGTTATGTGGTGTTAGAAACACCTGCTGGTGAAGGCAGTGATTATCGTATCTGATGGCACTTCTCTACGTTTAATTGCATGTGTTAAAATATTTAAGCTACTCTAAAAATAGTGCAGGCTGGAATATAAAACAAAATACGGAGCCATCCCTCAGGTTTGCCACAAATTAGGCACTGATCACAACTTTGACCAACTATTGAAGTAGGTTTAGTTTAGTTTAGTTTCGAGATACGGCGGGGAAACAAGCCCTTTGTCGTGGCAATTCTTCTGAACGTTCTGAGCCTGCTGCATTTTACAGTCGGCAGTACTCTGTATATCACCAACTTGGACAATTTTTACGTTTTTATCAAGCCAATTAATCAATCCAATTAACCTACAAACTGCACGTCTTTGGAGCGCGGGCGGAAACCGAAGATCTCGGAGAAAACCCACGCAGGTCACGGGGAAAACGTGCAAACTCCGTACAGACAGCACCCGTAGTCGGGATCGAACCCGGGTCTCCGGCGCTGCATGTTGCTGTAAGGCAGCGACTCTACCGCTGTACCACCGTGACTGCCCTCGATGTCAAGGATGTTTTTATGGACTCTCAGGTGGTTGATGGGTCTTCATCTCTTCTTCTTCTTCATGCCTGTGGCGTGCACAGCCTAAAGTTGTTGGTCAACTGGTTCTATTTGATCTAATTGATTGTGCACGTCGGGTTGATTGCATTAGTCGAAAACAGAGTTGACCACGCAAAGGTTGCAATCTGGTTTATGAGTCCAATCCTGGCTTGGAAAGTTCTTCGGCATTCAGGACAGGTCATTCCAGATGGCAGATCGTTCTTAGGTTGTTGCTGCCTCTCTATTTTTCCCCGCTGCTCACAGAGAGAAGATGCCCGTGCGTGTGTGTGTTTAACGTGTACGTGATGTTGCGTTCCAAGAAGCACGTGGTCCTTCACAGATCAATCAACTCATTCCAACAGCAAGGGAACCAAGACGATTGGAGCTGACAGATCTGTTGCAGCATTCATCCGCCTTCACAGCCGTTGAGATGACTTTGCCCGCCTGGTCTGGCGTTGAGGTCTTGTAGGTTGGATTATCTCCATTAACGTTATCTACATTAACACGTCAACCTACACTAACACTACCCTCAGTTTCAAAGATTTCATAGGTCTTTTATTGTCACGTATACCGATTAAACTACAGTGATATTCCAATCACCATACAGCCGTACTAAAAAAAGCAACACGACACACACGACATAAAAGTTAACATAAACATCCACCACAGTGGATTCCCCACGTTCCTCACTGTGATGGAAGGCAACAAAGTCCAATCTTCTTCCCATTTTATTCTCCCACGGTCGGGCCAGTCGAACCATCCGCAGTCGGGGCGATCAAAGCTCCCGTGTCGGGGGGTTGAAGCCACTGTGGCTTGGAGCTCCCCAAGTCGGTCTCTAAGCAGGGACACTAGGGACAATTACGGACAATTTTTACATTTACACTAAGCCAATTAGCTCACAGACCTGTACGTGTTTGGAGTGTGGGAGGAAACTAAAGATCCCTGAGAAAACCCACGCGGGTCACGGGGAGAACGTGCAAACTCCGTACAGACAGCACCCGGAGTCGGGATCGAACCCGGGTCTCTGGCGCTGTGAGGCAGCAACTCTACCGCTGCGCCACCGTGCTGCTGTATTTAGGTATTGAAGATCGAGCAACTCTGGAGGGATTTAACAAATGGCACGTGCACAAGTGCGGTGAGGGACAGACACAATAAAGATCTTGCTAATTAAAGTCGAGTTTGGGCGGCACGCTGGCGCAGCGATAGAGTTGCTGCCTTACAGCGCCAGAGGCCCGGGTTCCATCCTGATTATGTCAGCTGTCTGTACGGAGTTTGCACGTTCTCCCTGTGACTGTGTGGGTTTTCTCCGGGTGCTCCGGTTTCCTCCCACACTCCAAAGACGTGCGGGTTTATAGGTTAATTGGCTCCAGTATAATTGTAAATTGCCCCTGGTGTGTGTAGGATAGTGTTAGTGTGTGACTGGAGGTCGATCCGGAAGGGCTGTATCTCCACAGTCTAAAGTCTAGGGATAGTATTAGGAATAGTTAAAACCCAGCAGATTCCACCATGTCCTTCACGGAAGAAACCTTTGACCTTTACCATTCTTTATTGCGATCAATTCTTCGCTGCCCTTCAAAATGGCGGACTCATCCACCAGGTTTATGGTCTGCGACGGATGAGCAATGTTTTGTGGCCTTGTCTGGTGAAAGGTAATAATAAGGGAACTGCGGACCATTAATGCTGAGAGAAGTATGCCCTTGGTGATCAGTAGCCCAGCAAAGAGTTAAGATAGTGGTTTAGTTTAACTTAGTTTAGAGATACAGCACAGAAGCAGGCCCTTCGGCCCACCGGGTCCGTGCCGACCAGCGATCCCCTCACGTTAAAACTGCCCGACACACACACAACAATTTACATTTATACCGAGCTAATTAACCCACAAACTTTGGAGTGTGGGAGGAAACCCGGAGCTCCCGGAGAAAACCCACGCAGGTCACGGGGAGAACGTACAAACTCCACACAGGCAACACCCGAGGTCAGGCTCGCACCTGGGTCGTTAGTGCTGTGAGGCAGCAGCTCTGCCCGCTGCTTCCTCGACAAACGTTATACCTGGTGTAATTGTAGTTGGTTGAATACAAGTTCCTAAGTTCTTGGAGCAGAATTAGGCCACTCGGCCCATCATCTCTACTCCGCCATTCTATCATGGCTGATCTATCTTTCCTTCTCAACTTCATTCTCCTGCCTTCTCCCCACAACCCCTGACACCCGTACTGATCAAGTATGTGTAAGAAAGCACTGCAGATGCTGGTTTAAATCGAAGATAGACACAAAATGCTGGAGTAACTCAGCGGGTCAGGCAGCATCTCTCGAGAGAACAAACGGGTGATGTTTCGGGTCAAGACCCTTCTTCAGACTGATGCCAGGGGAGGGGGCGGGACAGAGATAGAATGTAGTCGGTGACAGTGAGATCAGTGGGAGAACTGGGCAGGGGGAGGGGATGGAGAGAGAAAGCAAGGGCTATCAGAAGTTAGATGTCTCGACCCGAAACGTCGCCCATTCCTTCTCTCCAGAGATGCTGCCTCACCCGCTGAGTTACTCCAGCGTTTTGTGTCTACGAGATTAAGTAGATAATGTTATGTAAAATATCAGCATATCTGAATAGAGATTTGCACCTTATTAGTGTCCTTTGGATGAAATAAAATAACATAAGGTAGACCTGGTTATATGAGATTTAGGAGATTGAGAGGGGATCTTATAGAAACTTGCAAAATTCTTAAGGGGTTGGACAGGCTAGATGCAGGAAGATTGTTCCCGATGTTGGGGAGGTCCAGGACAAGGGGTCACAGCTTAAGGATAAGGGGGAAATCCTTTAGGACCGAGATGAGAGGACTTTTTTCACACAGAGAGTGGTGGGTCTCTGGAACTCTCTGCCACAGAGGGTAGTTGAGGCCAGTTCATTGGCTATATTTAAGAGGGAGTTAGATGTGGCCCTTGTGGCTAAGGGGATCAGAGGGTATGGAGAGAAGGCAGGTACGGGATACTGAGTTGGATGATCAGCCATGATCATATTGAATGGCAGTGCAGGCTCGAAGGGCCGAATGGCCTACTCCTGCACCTAATTTCTATGTTTCTATGTCTATGTTTCTATGAAGTTAAGGCTGGCAATAAGTCCGACCTTCCTAGGCTGAAATACTTTGTATTTCTGTTTGTTCTGAATACAAGCATTTTGTATGAAAATAAATTAAAAAATTGCAAGGTAAAGCCAGCGGAGTCCGATCAAGGATAGACCGTGCGATAAGCAACAAAAGCTTTGCACTGTACTACACAGAATAACGGAGCAAGGTTTACATTGTGCTTGCTGAAAGCCAGCTCACCTTCCTGTGTTCATAAGGTCATGAAAACCTTTTGCACGAATACTCGCAAGTTGTCAGAGACGATTTATTTTCCATAAATCCGTGTAATCTCCGCCCAGTCCTGTTATGTTTTTTCTATGTTTATAGCCTGGTTCAGAATTACAACACGGAACCAGGCCCCTCCGCCCACGTAGTCCTCGCCGACCATCGATCCTCCATTCCATACCCGCTAGGAGCAATTATTCAGGGAGCCGCCGGTGAACCGACAAACCCGCACGTCTTTGGGATGTGGGAGGAAACCGGAGCACCTGGAGGAAACCCACGTGGTCACAGGCGAACTTACAAACTCCACGCACGGACAGTGGCCGGGGGTCAGGATTGAACCCAGGTCTCTGTCACTGTGAGGCAGTGGCTCTACCCACTGCGCCACTCGGCTGCCCACGATAGTTCCCAAATTACTTCCTGCTTTTGCCTGACACTTGCTCTCATACCAAGCGTAGAAAGAAGATTCAGAATCAGATTCAAACTTTGTTGTCGTTGTGCAGTGTACAAGTACAGAGACAACAAAATGCAGTTGGCATCTCACCCAGAAGTGCGAACACAGAATAATGGAACAGCAAACTATACGTATGTATATACAGTAGCAGTAGTGCAATTTTCGGGGGGGAAGGTCAGTCGCTGGGGGAAGGAGTGTCCGCGGGGGGGGGTGACTGGCAATACCCAAGGCGCAGAATTAAGTAGGGTAACAGACGCAGGGAAGAAGCTGCTCCTGAACCTGCTGGTCCGGCAACGGAGGGACCTGTTGCACCTCCCGGACGGGAGGAGGCTAAACAGTCTGTGGCTGGGGTGAGAGATGTCCTTGACGATGCTGTGCGCCCTGCGCAGGCATCGCCTGCTCTGGACAGACTCAATGGAGGGGAGTGAGGAACCGGTGATGCGTTGGGCGATCTTCACCACCCTCGGCAGTGCTTTCCGGTCGGAGACGGAGCAGTTGCCGTACCATACTGTGATGCAGTTGGTAAGGATGCTCTCGACGGTGCAGCGGTAGAAGTTCACCAGAATCTGGGGAGACAGATGGACCTTCTTTAGTCTCCTCGGGAAGAAGAGACGCTGGTGAGCCTTCTTGACCAGTGTGGGTCCAAGAGAGGTCATCAGAGAAACCAAGATGATGGAAATGAGTCAATGATTAGGTTTAGGTTTATCACCCTCGTGTGTACCGAGGTACGGTGCAGAGATGTGTTTAGCACACCAGCCAAACAAGTTGCATAATACTCGGTCCGCATTAACCAACCCGACCTCCCGGTGGCTCAGCACCTCAACTCCCCCTCCCATTCCGTATCCGACCTCTCGGTCCTGGGCCTCCTCCACGGCCAGAGTGAGCAACACCGCAAGTTGGAGGAACAGCACCTCGTATTCCGCTTGGGGAGTCTGCATCCTCTTGGCATGAGCATCGAATTCTCTCAATTCTGTTAACCCTGGCTGTCTCCTCCCCTTCCCACCTCTCCCTCAGCCCTCGGGCTCCTCCTCCTTCTTTTTCCTTTCTTTACCCTTAAGGAAATAGACAACGTTTCGGCCCGAAACGTTGCCTATTTCCTTCGCTCCACAGATGCTGCCGCACCCGCTGAGTTTCTCCAGCACTTTTGTCTACCTTCGATTTTCCAGCATCTGCAGTTCCTTCTTAAACAAATGCATAACGCTATACGTGAATACTTGAGTTCTTGCATACTTGAATATAGGGCGACACAGCTGGTAGTACCGCTGCCTCACAGCGCCAGAGACCCGGGTTCGACCCAGACCTCGGGTGCTGCGTGGGCGGAGTTTGCACGTTCTCGTTGTGACAATCCCAGATCCCAAAGACGCGCGGGTTTGTCGTTCAGTCGGCCCTCTGCAAACCGCCCCTAACGTGTAGGGAGTGGATGAGAAAGTGGGAATCATGTGGAACTAATGTGAAGATAGGCACCAAATGCTGGAGTAACTCAGCGAGACAGGCAGCATCTCTGGAGAGAAGGGATGGGCGGCATTTCGGGCCGAGACCCTTCTTTAGGGAAGTGTGAACGGGTAGCTGGCGTGGGCTCAACGGGCGGAAAGACCTGTTTCTATGCAGTTTCTCCGAAGAAAATGAATATTAAACTCCAGTAGAGTAGATGGGACAAAGGGGAAGATACAGAGTGGAAGAAACAGTTGGACAGGTACATGGACAGGACAGGTTTGGAGGGATATGGGCCAAACGTGGGCAGGTGGGACTAGTGTAGCTGGGACATAGAAACATAGAAACATAGAAAATAGGTGCAGGAGGAGGCCATTCGGCCCTTCGAGCCTGCACCGCCATTCATAGAAACATAGAAACATAGAAAAATAGGTACAGGAGTAGGCCATTCGGCCCTTCGAGCCTGCACCGCCATTCAATGTGATCATGGCTGATCATCCAACTCAGTATCCCGTACCTGCCTTCTCTCCATACCCCCTGATCCCTTTAGCCACAAGTGCCACATCTAACGCCCTCTTAAATATAGCCAGTGAACTGGCCTCAACTACCTTCTGTGGCAGAGAATTCCAGAGACTCACCACTCTCTGTGTAAAGAATGTTTTCCTCATCTCGGTCCTAAAGGAATTCCCCCTTATCCTCAGACTGTGACCCCTTGTTCTGGACTCCCCCAACATCAGGAACAATCTTCCAGCATCTAGCTTGTCCAACCCCTTAAGAATTTTGTAAGTTTCTATAAGATCCTCATTGTGATCATGTGATCATGGCTGATCGTTCCCAATCAATAACCCGTGCCTGCCTTCTCCCCATATCCCTTGACTCCACCAGCCACTAGAGCTCTATCTAACTCTCTCTTAAATCCATCCAGTGACTTGGCCTCCACTGCCCTCTGTGGCAGGGAATTCCACAAATTCACAACTCTCTGGCCTCAACTACCTTCTGTGGCAGAGAATTCCAGAGACTCACCACGCTGTGTAAAGAATGTTGTCCTCATCTCGGTCCTAAAGGAAATCCCCCTTATCCTTAGACTGTGACCCCTGGTTCTGAACTCGCCCAACATTGGGAACATTTTTTCCTGCATCTAGCTCGTCCAGTCCTTATATAATTGTGTATGTTGGGCGGTGTGGGCAGGTTGGGCCGAAGGGCCTGTTTCCACACTGTATCGCTCTGTGACTCGATGAGAATGCAAAATGCAGTTCCCAGCATCGTGGTGTAACAATTCCAATTGTGAATGAAGCAAATTATTATTGGATAGTCACGTTCCAATTAGGTAGTGATGCACTCCTGCAGATTTTAAAGGGATCATTTGTTGAAAATGACTGCTGTAACAAGGGGACTGAATGCGGATAATTTTTTTTGTTGTCTAATCCGCACGTTACAGGATGTCTGGGGAAGCTGAATTATTAATGATTGCTCATACATGAAATAAGATGTTGCTGATGAAAGATTGTTTAAGTTCACTGAGTCCAGCTGGATAACCAGGGTGAGAGCATTGTTCCCTGCTGTTCCATGTGCGGAGAGTTTTAATCTCCAAATTGCCTGAAGAGCAATGATTACCTTCAGACTGAGAGTCAGCAGAGAGGGGAACGAGAGATATAGACGGTGATGTGGAGAGATAGAACATAGAAACATAGAAACATAGAAATTAGGCGCAGGAGTAGGCCATTCGGCCCTTCAAGCCTGCACCGCCATTCAATATGATCATGGCTGATCATCCAACTCAGTATCCTGTACCTGCCTTCTCTCCATACCCCCCTGGCCCGAAACATTGTCTATTTCCTTGAGGATTTTGGCCTGTCATCTATAGGAGCAGAATCAGGTAATTTACCCATCGAGTCAGTCCCACCATCTACGCCGAAACGTTGCCTATTTCCTTCGCTCCATAGATGCTGCTGCACCCGCTGGGTTTCTCCAGCACTTTTGTCTACCTTACTCCAGCATTGTGTGTCTATCTTCAGATTAAACCAGCACCTGCAGTTCCTTCCCACACAGAAAAAAATGAATGAAAGATATGCAGAAAAAAGTAACGGTGATCAAGGAAAGCTGGAGCCCACAATGGTCCATTGTTGGCTGTGGGCTAGGTGATAACGAGTTAAACAGTCAATGAAACTCGGGGGTTACACAAAAAGCTGGAGAAACTCAGCGGGTGCAGCAGCATCTAAGGAGCGAAGGAGATAGGCAACGTTTCGGGTCGAGACCCTTCTTCAGTCAATGAAACTCAGCAGGACAACAGTGAAAATAGTGCTTTGCCTAGTGTGGGGGGAAGGACGGAGAGAGGGGGGATGCAAGGGTTATTTCAAGTTACTTGAACCCATCAGGAATGAGTGGGTTAATGTATGATGAGCATTTGACAGCACAGGGCCTGTACTCGCTGGAGTTTAGAAGGATGAGGGGACACCTCATTGAAACTTACCGAATAGTGAAAGGCCTGGATAGAGTGGATGTGGAGGGGATGTTTCCACTAGTGGGAGAGTCTAGAACAGAGTTCACAGCCTCAGAATTAAAGGACGTTCCTTTGGGAAGGAGATGAGGAGGAATTTCTTTAGTCAGAGGGTGGTGAATCTGTGCAATTCATTGCCACAGAAGGTTGTGGAGTCCAAGTCAGTGGGTATCTTTAAGGGAGAGATAGACAGATTCTTGATTGGTGCGGGAGTCCGGGCTTATCGAGAGTAGGCAGGAGAATGGGGATAGGAGGGAGAGATAGATCAGCCATGAGCGAATGGCGGAGTTGACTTGATGGGCCGAATGGCCTAATTCTGCTCCTGTCACATGAACTTATGAAGTTCAGACTCATGTTGATGCAGGAGCTGAACGCCTCGACACGGAGGGCCCGAACACCGCCGGCTACGGGAGTTAAGACCGTCCCGTCAACGGGGGGCTCGCGGCCCCCGACCAAGGAAGAACAAATAGAAACATAGAAAATAGGTGCAGGAGTAGGCTGTAGGAGAGTCCAGGCCCAGAGGGCACAGCCTCAGAATTAAAGGGCATTCCTTTCGGAAGGAGATGTGTAGGAATTTCTTTAGTCAGACGGTGGAATTCTTTGCCACAGACGGCTGTGGAGGCCAAGGCAATGGATATTTTTAAGGCAGAGATAGATAGATTCTTGATTAGTATGGGTATCAGGGGTAATGGGAGGAGAATGGGATTAAGAGGGAGAGATAGATCAGTCATGATTGAATGGCAGAGTAGACTCGATGGGCCGAATTCTGCTAATTCTGCTCCTATCATTTATGACCCGAAACGTCGCCTATTCCTTCTCTCCGGAGATGCTGCCTGACCCGCTGCGTTTCTCCAGCATTAAGTGTTGATCTTTCGTTTATACTAGACATCCACGGTTCCTTCCTACACAATATCTCTTGACGTTAAGCAGCCTGGAGGACGTCTTGTTGTTAGGCGTCAAGGAGGACTCTCTCTAACTTCTACAGGTGCACAGTAGAGAGCTTGCTGACCGGTTGCATCGTGGCTTGGTTCGGCGACTTGAGCGCCCAGGAGCGGAAAAGACTACAAAAAGTAGTAAACACTGCCCAGTCCATCATCGGCTCTGACCTTCCTTCCATCGAGGGGATCTATCGCAGTCGCTGCCTCAAAAAGGCTGGCAGCATCATCAAGGACCCACACCACCCTGGCCACACACTCATCTCCCCGCTACCTTCGGGTAGAAGGTCCAGGAGCCTGAAGACTGCAACAACCAGGTTCAGGAATAGCTACTTCCCCACAGCCATCAGGCTATTAAACCTGGCTCGGACAAAACTCTGAACATTAATAACCCTTTATCTGTTTATTTGCACTTTATTAATTTATTAATTCATGTGTGTATTTACGTATATAATTGTAGTCAATGCCTACTATGTTCTGTTGTGCTGAAGCAAAGACAGAATTTGATTGTCCTGTCAGGGACACATGACAATAAACTCTTTTGACTTTGACTTTGGATCCAATACTTATATGTGTAGGAAGGAACTGCAGATGCTGGTTTAAACTTGAGAAAGACACAAAACGCTGGAGTAACTCAGCGGGACAGGCAGCGTCTCGGGAGAGAAGGAACGGGTGACGTTTCGGGTCGAGGCCCTTCTTCAGACTGTGACCAATACTTGCACGTTATTTCTTACTGAGAGGCAGACACACGTGACTGGGTCACGGAGCCGACCCTGTGTTTGAAGCAGCCGTTTTCAATTGCTTCATCTTCATAGTTTAAAATGGGGGTCAGAGGCAGGGGCACGAAACGTACTGTTCCGCGTTGGAGTTGTGAAGCTTTAAACTCATCGCAGTGTTACCTTTTTAACCCTTTTGCATTGAAACTAAATTTGAAACCTTGTCGTGAAGGATTGGGTCGGGCCAAGCGGGATTGAAACTCAATTCCAATAAATCAGCTGCTTTGAGGGAAGTGCTTCCAGTTTCCTGCCCGTATGTTGTGTCGAGTTTAGTTTAGTTTAGAGATCCAGCGCGGAGACAGGCCCTTCGGCCCGTCCAGTCCACGCTGACCAGCGATCCCCGCACACTAGCACTATCCTACACACACATCAGGGACAATGTACAATGTTAGTGGACCCAAGAAAACCTTCATCCATGTGTCTGATGGCCACAAGGTTAGACAAGTACCAGCGGTTCTTCCTACTGCCTGTTGCAGACGCATGTGGCAGCATGTCTCCCTCTACCCCCCACTCCCCCCAACCCCACCCCCTCCCCCTCCCCCCTCCCCCTCCCTATCCCCCTCCCCACTCCCCATCCCCTCCCCTCCCCCTCCCCACTCCCCCCCACTCCCCATCCCCACCCCCCCCCCTCCCCACTCCACTCCCCCCCACTCCCCATCTCCACCCCCTCCCCCTCACTCTACACCTCCCCCCACTCCCCAACCCCACCTGCTCCCCCTCCCCCTCCCCTCCCCCCCCTCCCCCTCCCCATACCTCTCCCCCTCCCCCTCCCCATACCTCTCCCCCTCCCTCTAACCCCTGCCCTGCCTATCAATCTCCCCCCTCCCCATCCCCACCCCACCCCCTCCCCCTCCCCTCCCCCCAACCCCACCTGCTCCCCCCCCCTCTCCGTCCCCCCCCACCTGATGATGACAGGGTTAAACAAGTACCAAAGGTCCTATCTACTGCCTGTCACAGCCGCACGTGGCAGCATGCCTCCTCCCACCCATCCTCCTCCCCCCATCCTATCGCCCTCCCCTCCCCCATCCCCATCCCCATCCCCCCCCCCCCACCACCCCACCCCCTTACCTCCCTATCCCCGGTCCTCTGACCCCCGCCCCAACCCCCTCTAAGAAGGGCCCTAACCTGAAACATGGTCTGTCCATTCCCTCCACAGATGCTGCCTGACCTAATGAATTCCTCCAGCACTTTATGTTTTGCTGGCGATCCCAGCACCTGCAATTCCTCATGCCTCCAGAACTCCTTGAAGTTCATTGCAACTTCAATGCAACACATTACTGCCGTTCATTGTCTCCTTCATCTCCCCACTCACAACCGGAGAGCAGCGCTGAACTAGTATCCACCTCATTGGTGACCCTCGGACAATCCTTGATTGGACGTTGCTGGCTTTACCTTGCACTAAACGTTACTCCCTCATCATGTATCTGTACACAGTGAACAAGTCGTGTGTAATCATGTATTGTCTTTCGAAGATAGACACAAAAAGCTGGAGCAACTCAGCGGGACAGGCAGCATCCCTGGAGAGAAGGAACGGGAATGGTCATCTATAAAGGTAAAATTTGTCCCTAGTGTGGGATAGTGTTAGTGTGCGGGGATCGCTGGTCGGTGCGGACTCGGTGGGCCGAAGGGCCTGTTGCCACACTGTATCTCAAAACTAAGCTAAACTAAACTAGGAGTCTCGACACAAAACGTCTCCCATTCCTTCTCTCCAGAGATGCTGCCCGTCCCCCCTGAGTTCCTCCAGCGTTTTTGTGTCTATCTCTCACGTTAGATTTCACCCCGTGACTGCCTCTTTCACAGTGCGGTTTTGAAACGGCTCCAGGGCTGTGGCTGCACTGACGCAGTAATGACGGCGTGTTGCAGTTGGAGCGCCCCTTCAGTGAAGTGACATCGTAACACACACACACATCAGCTGAAATATTCAACAATGCCACTTGCAAAGACCTGGAGCCTTTTTCTGATTGCACATCTGACATTAGCAATCAGGACGGCGTATTACCTGCATTAAACCCCTGTCCCACAGTACGAGTTCATTCCAAGAGCTCTCCCGGGTTTGCCCTGAATCGAACTCGGAGACTTACGGTAACGGCCGCTCGTCGGTACTCGGGGCTCTTGTGGACATTTTCAACACGTTAAAAAATCTTCACGAGTCTTCCCGAGTACCTGCCGTTGGCGCTAAGAGACGTCCCCGAGCTCCAACGTACCCGCTACGTTCATTCTCCGTGCTCGTCACGAGTTTTTTTTTTAAACTCAGGAGAGCTCTTGGAATGAATGACACGGCTTTCACTGTTCCAGAGAAACCTTGCAAATGAGGATGTTTCCACTAGTGGGAGAGTCTAGGACCAGAGCTTCAGAACTAATGGACGTGCCTTTCGGAAGGAGATGAGGAGGAATTTCTTTCGTCAGAGGGTGGTGAATCTGTGGAATTCTTTGCCACAGACGGCTGTGGAGGCCAAGTCAACAGTTATTTTTAAGGCAGAGATTGACAGATTTTTGATCAGTACGGGTGTCAGGGGTTATGCGGAGAAGGCAGGAGAATGGGGTTAGGAGGGAGAGTAGGATCAGCCATGATTGAATGGCGGAGTAGACTTGATGGGCCGAATGGCCTAATTCTGCTCCTATCATTTATGAACATGAATGTATGAACCTATGAGAATGGGGCTGAGTGGAAAAGATAAATCAGCCATTGAATACGGCCTAAAGTCCATAAGATCAAAGGTCACAGGCACAGAATGAGGCCATTCACCCCATCTAGTCTACTCCGCTATTCAATCATGGCTGATCTATCTTTCCCTCCTAACCCCATTCTCCTGCCTTCTCCACATAACCCCTCGATACCCGTACTCATCAAGAATTTCAGTCTTAAAAATATCCACTGACTCGGCCTCCACAGCCATCTGTGGCAATGAATCCTACAGATTCACCACCCTCTGACTAAAGAAATCCCTCCTCATCTCCTCCCGCCAGTCTGTGAGAGCTGGCGCCAAGCTTTAACCATGTGGCCGGTTGTGTGAGACCAGTGAGCAGCCATGGTGTTTGGTAGCAAAACCCCGTCTCCCTCTCCCAGCTCAATGCCGCTGATGCTGCCTCAACTCGTTTGCTTAAAGGGCCTGCCCAACTTGCATGCGACTGCATGCGTTTGGCGCGACCAAAACGGAACTAGTTAGCGCTAGTTCGCGTGTGACGTAATTTGCGTCATACTTACCAATCAGCTGGGCAGGAGGCGGGCCGACGGAATTTGGGTGTCGCACTGCGTCGGGCGGTGATGTCATCGCACAATGCTACGCGTTAGGCGTACACCGTCAAGACGCTGCGTACACCATCAACACGCTGCGTATGCTCTCAATGCGCCTGGCCGTTGGCGCGCGGAATTTTCGGACCGTGCAGGATTTTCGGAGCCCCGCGCGATGTCGGGACCAGCCCCGCACAACTCCAGACGCCTCCGCGCTTGGAAGCGGGACTGGCCCCGCACGGCCCGTACGCCTCAAGCGACCACGTTTGGTCGCGCCAGGCGCACGCAATTGCATGCTGGTGGGGCGGGCCCTTAAATCACGTTGCAAATAGATTCATGGTGGAAAAAAATGCTCCAGCATTAATCTACTTGCAACGTGATTGAGCAGCTCTGAGCAACTCCAGTCTGAAGAAGGGTCTCGGCCAGAAACGTCACCCATTCCTTCTCTCCAGAGATGTTTAAGAAAGAACTGCAGATGCTGGAAAAATCGAAGATAGACAAAAATCGAGTCTATGTTCTCCAGCATTCTTCCACTGTTAAGTAATTTTTCAATGAGGTTCCCTCCTCATCCATCTAAATCCCGATCTTAAATGTTTCTATTGACTTGGCCTCCTCCGTGGTAATCAATTTCACAGATTCACCATCCTCTGACTGAAAACAAATCCTTCCTTATTTCCTTTCTAAAGATATGTCCTTTATTTCTGAGCCTATGGCCTCTAGTCCTAGACTCTCCCACTAGTGGAAGCATCCTCTCCACATACACTCTATCCAGGTCTTTCACTATTCAGTAAGTTTTCAATGAGGTTCCCCCCCCCCCCCCCCCCCCCCCATCCATCTAAATCCCAGCCAGTGCTGTCAAACGCTCATCATACATTAACCCACTCATTCCTGGGATCATTCCTGTAAACCTCCTCTAGACCCTCTCCAATGCCAGCACATTCCTCCTCAGTTGTGGGGCCCAAAATGAAGCTTCCATTCTTCCAAAGCTGCAGCTCTAAACTAATCTAAATTAAAGCACAGAAACAGGCCCTTCAGCCCACTTGTGGAGTCAAGTCATCCAGTCTATTGTCACATGCACAAGTACAGTTTAGTTTTGAAGAAGAGCCTCGACCAAAAACGTCGCCCATTCCGTCTCTCCAGAGATGCTGCCTGTCCTGTCCCGCTGAGTTACTCCAGCATTTTGTGTCTATCGCTGGTGTAAACCAGCATCTGCAGTTCCTTCCCACATGTACAGGTGTGTGGAGAGTTTGTTCTGCTAATTCAGGTTGTAGATTATGAATCTGCCTGCACAACATGTAGTTTGCTCACACACAATCAAAGCTAAGTGAAAGACATTCAAAGCAAGGAAAGACATTCTTGCCATAGAGGGGGTACAGAGAAGGTTCACCAGGCTGATTCCTGGGATGGCAGGACTTCCATATGAAGAAAGACTGGATAGACTCGGCTTGTACTTGCTGGAATTTAGAAGATTGAGGGGGGATCTTATAGAAACTTACAAAATTCTTAAGGGGTTGGACAAGCTAGATGCTGGAAGATTGTTCCCGATGTTGGGGAAGTCCAGGACAAGGGGTCACAGTTTGAGGATAAGGGGGAAATCTTTTAGGACCGAGATGAGAAAATCATTTTTCACACAGAGAGTGGTGAATCTGTGGAATTCTCTACCACAGAAGGTAGTTGAGGCCAGTTCATTGGCTATATTTAAGAGGGAGTTAGATGTGACCCTTGTGGCTAAAGGGATCAGGGGGTATGGAGAGAAAGCAGGTACAAGATACTGAGTTGGATGATCAGCCATGATCATATTGAATGGCGGTGCAGGCTCGAAGGGCCGAATGGCCTACTCCTGCACCTATTTTCTATGTTTCTATGTTTCTAAGTGGTACTGCACATCATTTAGTTGTGTGTGTGTGTGTGTGTGTGTGTGTGTGTGTGTGTGTGTGTGTGTGTGTGTGTGTGTGTGTGTGTGTGTGTGTGTGTGTGTGTGTGTGTTGCAGCATTCCTTAGGGGCGAGTGTGTAGTGATTAGTCTATACATCAGTTTGACAACTCGCTTTGCTGTGAGAGGGAAAAACTGTTCTTTCAAACCAAAATGTCCACAAAAGATTTATCTGATAAATCACTTTTGGCATTTCCATATCATTATATGTCATTCACTGTATAATCAAAATCCATGCCAAGACAGTGACGGCCATTAAAGATTATATATTCTCACCAACATTTGGTATTCAGCTTCTCATGAATGTATTACTGGTGATTTAATGGCAAGTGCGCCACATTGTTCAAAGAGACAGCAGCCAGCCTGCGAATATTGTTTATAGTTTGTAGTTTTCGCTTTAGAGAGAGCGAGGAAACGGTCCCTTTGGCCCGCCGTGTCCGCACTGACCAACGTTCCCCGCACATCGACACCATCTTACCTGCGCACACTGTGGACAGTTTTTTTTTACATTTACACCAAGCCAATTAACTTACAAACCTGTACGTGTGGGAGGAAACTGAAGATCTCGGAGAAAACCCACACAGGACACGGGGGGGGGGGGGGACGTGCAAACTCCGTACAGACAGCGCCTGTAGTCGGGATCGAACCAGGCGCTGTAAGGCAACTTTAACTCTGTGCCCCCGTGCTTACTTAACATAGTCTGAAGAGGTTCTCGAGCTGAAACGTCACCCATTCCTTCTCTCCAGAGACGCTGCCTGTCCCGCTGAGTTACTCGCCAGAACGGTGCGGTGCTGAAGGGCAGCACTGCGGCACGGCAGTAGAGTTGCAGCATTACAGCGCCAAATGCCAATGGACGCCTGGGTTCCATGTGTGGGTGCTGGCTGTGTGGAGTTTGCATGTTCTCCCCAAAGAGAATGTGCTAACTCCGTACAGACAGCACCCGTGGTCAGGATCGTACCCGGGTCTCCGGCGCTGTGAGGCAGCGACTCTACCTCTGCACCACCGTGCCAACCAAGCTTTTGCTCTCCAGTAGCCATTGAGAATGACGAGACGTCTATAACGACACAGAGTGCTGGAGTAACTCAGCAGGGTCAGGCAGCATCTCTGGGGAAAAGGAATAGGAGACGTTTCGGGTCGAGACCCTTCCTGGGGTGGAAGATTGCCACCCCGTGACGTTCTCCCTGTGGCCTGCTGGGTTTCCTCCGGGTGCTCCAGTTTCCTCCCACATCCCAAAGACGTGCAGGTTTCGTAGGTTAATTGCCCCATGTGTGTTGGGAGTGGTTGGGAAAGTGGGATAACATCGAACGGGTGATCGATGGTCGGCATGGACTGAATGGGACGAAGGGCCTGTATCCATGGGGTCTCTTTCAACCAAAAAAAGCAACTGGCGGCACTGTGTTTATGAAGGATGGGCAAGGAAGTCTTGTCAGCAACATCCACCTCAAATGAATGAGTAAAACAACGAAAGGAGCTAATGGTTAACGGACGGTCAAATTCATTTACCTTAAACTGGACCCAGAGCCAAAATTAATAATATTAGAATTATCAGAACATACTACAAACTTTACGATAAGTCAGATTCAATTTCTTGATTACAGTCTAATAACTGCGAAAAAAATAATACCAACATTTTGGGAAAAACCAGCAGCCCCCACAATTACAATGTGGGTTACGGAAATGACTGAGACCTTGCGTTTGGAAAAAATAAGACTTGTCTTAATTAACAAACCAGAATTATTTGTCAGAATGTGGTCTCCATGTATTGAACATTTGAATTGGTTTAACACAAAATCAGGGTTGAAACCCGAGTTCGGGACTGGACGAATAGTTAGACCCCTGTCCCACTTAGGAAACCTGAACGGAAACCTCTGGAGACCTTGCGCCCCACCCAAGGTTTCCGGGAGGTTCCTGGAAAATTTGAAAACATTCAAAACCAGCCTGGACTAAAAATAGGTTGCCGTTTTAAAAATCGGTCATTTTTTAGTCGCAGGTGGTGGAATAAAACTGGGTGACAAAAAGCTCTTACCTTCCACTACCTGCAACCTCCGGCAACCACCTTCAACTGGCATCGCAACCGGCTTCCACTAAAAAATTCCCGATTTTTAAAACCTATTTTTAGTCGAGGCCGATTTTTGAATTTTTTAAAATAATCAGCGGAACAGACAAGAAGCTCGACTACGCGGAAACCACTTTCGACCGTTAGGGAGACCGACAAAAACCCCCGGGAAGCTCACGGAAACCTTGGGTGGGGCGCAAAGTCTCCATAGGTCTCCGTTCAGGTTTCCTAAGTGGGACAGGGGCATAGCAGTCAACATTTCCCGGATCTATCTCCATGATCTTGTTTTATCCGTAGTTTCCTTCTGCGGCTCCCATTCTTTTTTTCTTCTTCTCTCTCTACCACTTTCTTTCATCTTTTATCTGTATTATTTTAAAAAGAACTGAAGCTATGTAAGAAATCTGTAATTAAATGATCACTCACTATTATTTATATACATGCTTCTAATTTAAAAAATTTTTTTTTAATTTAAAAAATTAGTTTACTTTAGAGGTTTCCATTTTCTCTCCGACACCTAATTGTTTACATAAAATTCCATTGGAAACTGTACACACAATCCAAAAGTGCTTTGGCCATTGTTATACCCAAAGGAACTCGCAATTGAGGGAGGAATTCTCTATTGTCTATTGCCTATTGAATCCAGAGTCAGGTAGAGAATGGGAACCTTGAACGGAAATTCTATCGCAGAAAGTTGTTTTTCTATTTGTTCATCATTTGAAAATTATTTTTCTTCTGGAAAATGTTTTTGCCAGCGCAGTGCCCTCAGAGAACAGCCCTGTTTGACAGTTTTTCAAATGCTTCACGAGTTCAGTTCAGTTTAGTTTATTGTCGAGTGTAGCGAGGTATTGCGTACAGTTTTGGTC
This sequence comes from Raja brachyura, assembly GCA_963514005.1. Next base: position 34,521,514 of record OY740809.1, on the reverse strand, counting down.
TATTGCGTACAGTTTTGGTCTCCAAATCTGAGGAAAGACAACCTTGCCATAGAGGGGGCGCAGAGAAGATTCACCAGACTGATTCCTGGGATGTCAGGACTTTCATATGAGGAAAGATTGGATAGACTCGGCTTGTACTCGCTGGAATTTAGAAGATTGAGGGGGGATCTTATAGAAACTTACAAAATTCTTAAGGGGTTGGACAGGCTAGATGCTGGAAGATTGTTCCCGATGTTGGGGGAGTCCAGAACAAGGGGTCACAGTCTAAGGATAAGGGGGAATTCCTTTAGGACCGAGATGAGGAAAACATTTCTTTGCACAGAGAGTGGTGAGTCTCTGGAATTCTCTGCCACAGAATGTAGTTGAGGCCAGTTCATTGGCTATATTTAAGAGGGCGTTAGATGTGGCCCTTGTGGCTAAAGGGATCAGGGGGTATGGAGAGAAGGCAGGTACGGGATACTGAGTTGGATGATCAGCCATGATCACATTGAATGACGGTGCAGGCTGGAAGGGCCGAATAGCCTACTCCTGCACCTATTTTTCTATGTTTCTATGTTTCTATGTAAAGCGAAAAGCTTTTGTTGCGTGCTAACCAGTCAGCGGAAAGACAACACATGATTACATCGAGCCGTCCGCAGTGTACAGATGCAGGAGAAAGGGAATAAGGCGAAGACAGCAAAGTCCGATCAAGCATAGTGTGAGGAAGACAAAAATGCTGGAGAAATTCAGCGAGGTAACCCACACGTATATCTTGCAGTCTCGACCCGAAACGTCACCTATTCCTTCGCTCCGTAGATGCTGCCTCACCCGCTGAGTTTATCCAGCATTTTTGTCTGCCTTCGATTTTTCCAGCATCTGCAGATCTTTCTTAAGCATAGTCTGAGGGTCTCCAGTGTGGGACGATGGGTCAGTTGCCTGATAACAGCTGGGAAGAAAGTGATCAATGTTGCCCCGATTTTCCAGCCTCTGCAGTTCCTTCTGAAACAAAATGTTGCCCCAATGGTTCCTCTGTGTTTTCGATGCCCCACGCTCTCTTTGTTCTCTCGGTGATGCGTCCACAGTCGGGTCGAGACCCTTCTTCCTCGAGGGCAGGAGAGTAGTAAGTAGTAAAAAGCTGTGGAAAGTTTGAAGTCCCAGCCTGCCCGAGGTAGCCCACACGTTTATCTTGCAGTCAGGAAGGTTAATTAGAGCCACAGAGTGATACAGTGTGGAAACAGGCCCTTCAGCCCATCTTGCCCACACCAGCCAACATGTCCCAGCTACACTAGTCCAATCTGGCTGAGCTTGGTCCATCTCCCTCCAAAACTGTCCTATCCATGTCCTTCTTCTTGTATGTGGCGTGCACAGCCTTGAGTTCTAGAACAACTTGTTCTAGTTGATCTTATTTGATTGTGCACGCCAGGTTGATTGCATTCTTCAAAACAGGACGGACCACGTGAAGGTTGCAATCTCCCACCCCGTCCTATCCATGTACCTGTCTAACTGTTTCTTAAACGTTGGGATAGTCCTGGCCTCAACTACCTCCTCCGGCAGCTCGTTCCATACACCCACCACCCTTTGTGTGAAAAAGTTACCCCATCAGATTCCTATTAAATCTTTTCCCCTTCACCTTGAACCTGTGACAATAGACAATAGACAATAGGTGCAGGAGTAGGCCATTCGGCCCTTCGAGCCAGCACCATCATTCAATGTGATCATGGCTGATCATCCCCAATCAGTACCCCGTTCCTGCCTTGTCCCATATCTCCCCTATGTCCTCTGGTCCTCAATTCCCCGACTGTGGGCAAGAGACTCTGTGCATCTACCCAATCTATTCCTCTCCTGATTTTGTACACAGTTATAGCCCTGTCCCACTGTACGAGTTCATTCAAGAGCTCTCCCGAGTTTTAAAAATATCAAACTCGTGGGAAGCACGGAGAATGAACGTAGCGGGTACGTTGGAGCTCGGGGACGTCTCTTAGCGGCTCGTAATGTCAACGGCAGATACTCGGGAATACTCGCTAACGGCAGGTAAGCTCGGGAAGACTCGTGAAGATTTTCTCAACATGTTGAAAAATGTCCACGAGAGCCCCGAGTACCGACGAGCGGCCATTACCGTAAATCTCCGAGTTCGAATCAGGGCAAACTCGGGGAGAGCTCTTGGAATGAACTCGTACCGTGGGACTTTTAGGATGCGCGATGTTCAATGGGGCGTGCGATGAGTTTTTAATTTTGGCGGCTTTAATGACGGGGAAGAGAACTCCGGGTGAGGAGCGGAGCCAGCGGGAACAATTCCAGTGTGCGGTGACTGATCGCAGGGCTGGATGTGAAATGTTTGGAATTCAGATCAGCATGCTCGTCCTGCCTTTACACACAGCTCTCCAAAGATTCACCATCACCCTGATTACAGCTGATGTGATACCGTCAGCGACAATTAACTTAAGAGGAGCTTTTAATAGAAAACGCTGTTATGATCAATGACTGAGATGCTAACACACCCCATAGTGGTATCAACATGACAAGAATTTAATGTGATAGATGGTATTTATCACGATTGCAATAACACAGCACCACTATTTAACAAAGCAGACTCACCACTGGTGATGTGTTTCAAACAGTCGCGTCAAGGGACCGTAGAGTTTGTGTTCAGTTTGTTGTCACGTGTACCGAGGTGCAATGAAAAGCTTTTCTGTTGCGTGTGCTAACCAGCCAGCGGAAAGACAATACATGATTACAATCGAGCCCGAGAGGACAAAGCAAATTCACTTCTTCACTGAGATATAGAGTCACAGTGATACAGTGTGGAAACAGGCCCAACTTGCCCACACCGGCCAACATGTCCCAGCTACACCAGTCCCACCTGCCTCCGCTTGGTCCATATCCCTCCAAACCTGTCCTATCCATGGTACACAAAAGGCTGGAGAAACTCAGCGGGTGCAGCAGCATCTAAGGAGCGAAGGAGAAAGGCGACGTTTCGGGTCGAGACTCTTCTTCAGACCTGTCTCCTCGTGTCCTATCCATGTACTTGTCACTTAAACGTTGGGATAGTCCCAGCCTCAACCACCTCCTCTGGCAGCTTGTTCCATGCACCCACCACCCTTTGTGTAAAAAGGTTACCCCTCAGATTCCTATTAAATCTTTTCCCCTTCACCTTGAACCTATGTCCTCTGGTCCTCGATTCCTCTACTCCGGGCAAGAGACTCTGTGCATCTACCCGAACTATTCCTCTCAAGATTTTGCACACCTCGATAAGATCACCCCTCATCCTCCTGCGTTCCACGGAACAGAGACCCAGCCTACTCAACCTCTCCCTATAGCTCACACCCTCTAGTCCTGGCAACATCCTCGTAAATCTTCTCTGCGCCCTTTCATGCTTGGCAATATCTTTGCTGTAACGTGGTGCCCAGAACCGAACACAATACTCAAAACGCGGTCTCACCAACGTCTTGTACAACTGCAACACGACCCCCCAACTTCTATCCTCAAGACTCTGACTGATTAAGGCCAAAAATATATATTTTTATTTTTTTTAATTTTTACAAAAAAATTTTATTAGACGCTATTGTACAAGGATAAATCATTTGGCGTGTAAAATTATACAATTATTGTACAGCTTCAATTTTAACCTTTTAACCTGAAAATGAGAGAAAAGTAAAGAGAGAGAAAAAGCGAAAGGTGAAAAGATAGTTCGAGAGACTACATTTGGAAGTGTGTCCCCCCCCCCCCCCCCCCCCCCCCCCCCCCCCACCCACCTCACCCAACCCAGAATCGGATTTAAATTTAGATTTGTGCTGCACCATACTATCCTTGTTGGAATTCGGTGAAGGGTGTCCATGTCTTGAGAAACTGATCTGGTTTTTCTGCCAAGGCAAGCCTAATATTTTCCAAATGTAGTGTCTCGGACATGTTTGTGATCCACATCTTCACTGTAGGGACTGGCGTGTGTTTCCAAAATTTAAGATGCCGTTATCAGCCCATAGTTAAGGAAACGTCTTTGAAATAATGTTAGCTCAGAACAGGCTTCTGACGTACCTAGTGTGATCAGTTCTATTGCGGGGTCCAATTTTATTTTAAGTATTTTAGAAAAAATTTCAAAAATTCCTCTCCAGAAATTGTGTAACTTTATACAGGAGGCAAAGGAGTGGGTTATGGTTGCTTCCTGAAGGAGACATTTATCACAAATATGGGAGACATTTATTCAGTTTAGACTTTGAGTAATAAAGTCTATGCAGTATTTTATATTGTATTAACGAGTGCCGAACATTGAGAGAGCAGTTGTGTGTATATAGAAGGCTTTCCTCCCAACTATCTTTTAAAATTGTTAGGCACAGTTCTTCTTCCCAAACTCGCCTAATTATTTCCGATGATGGAGTTTGTATATTTAAAAGGGTATTATAAAGGTACGATATTAACTTATTTGAATCCGACTTTCTATTCATGCATTCGTCTAGTATATCTGGAACCATATATTGACAGCCTTGGGTATGTGATTTCACGTAGTCTCGTATTTGAAGATATACAAAGTATTGGCGGCTATTCAGATGATATTTCGGCTGTATTTCTTGAAATGAGAGAAGAGTCCCCATCTCATAAAGGCCTCCCAGCTTTTTAATTCCTAAGCTTTCCCATTGTATAAGCGCCTTGTCTAAAGTAGACAGTTTAAACGAGGGATTGTTGGCGATTGGTAAGAAGAGACACATTTCTCAATTTAAGGGTTGACTTCACCTGTTTCCAGGTTCGTAAGGTGCAACGGATTATCAGATTTTTCTCACATGCTGATTTCTTCAGATTTATTGGAGAGAGAAGAATGGCGCCTTTGTTAGAAGGTGAACAATCTTCTCTCTCCATTATTAGCCAGTTTACCTGTTGGCATGTCCAAAAATTATATTCAAGATGGTTCCAATAGCATCTCTTACTTCCAGCTGCGAGAGTAGGCAAGAGATATGGACACAAGGAACTGCAGATGCTGGAATCTTACATGAAACATAAAGTACTGGAGTAACTCAGTGGGTCAGGCAACACCTCAGGAGGACATGGGTAGATGTGGGCAGGCAATGTTTTAGGTCAAGACCCTTGCTGATATTTAAGAGCCGACAATACTGGGTTTAATATCTCACGCAGAAGGTAGCACCTCCGCCAGTGTTACATTGGAATGCATATAGAAACATAGACAATAGGTGCAGGAGGAGGCCATTCAGCTCTTTGAGTCAGCACCGCCATTCAATATGATCATGGCTGATCGTCCACTATCAATAACCCATGCCTGCCTTCTCCCCATATCCCTTGACTCCACTAGCCCCGAGAGCTCTATCCAACTCTCTCTTAAATCCATCCTAAATACACAAGTTCATAAATTCATATGTTCGTGGAGAAGACTTAGGCCATTCGGCCCATCAAGTCAACTCCGCCATTCAATAATGGCTGATCTATCTCTCCCTCTTAACCTCATTCACCTGCCTTCTCCCCGTAACCCCTGACACCGGTACTAATCGGGAATCTGGTAATCACCATCTTAAATATTATATGTCCACTGACTTGGCCTCCACAGCCGACTGTGGCAATGAATCCCACAGATTCACCACCCTCTGGCTAAAGAAATTCCTCCTCATCTCCTTCCTGAAGGTACGTCCTTTTATTCTGAGGACTGTCACTTCCTCACTCAGTTACATTAAGTCGTGGCTCCTTCTATGTACTCTTAGTGGTCCAGACATCTGTCATAAGGTCATGAGGAATAGGAGTAGAATTATCCTGGGATGGCAGGACTTCCATATGAAGAAAGACTGGATAGACCCGACTTGTACTCACTGGAATTTAGAAGATTGAGGGGGGAATCTGGAATTCTCTGCCACAGAAGGTAGTTGAGGCCAGTTCATTGGCTATATTTAAGAGGGATGTGGCTCTTGTGGCTTAAGGGATCAGAGGGTATGGGGAGAAGGCAGGTACGGGATACTGAGTTGGATGATCAGCCATGGTCATATTGAATGGCGGTGCCGGCTCGAAGGGCCGAATGGCATATTCCTGCACCTGTTTTTCTATGTTTCTATGTTTCTAATTAGGCCATTCAGCCCATCAAGTCTACTCCGCCATTCATTCATGGCTGGTCTATCTCTCCGCTCTAACCCCACTCTCCTGCCTTCTCCCCGTAACCCCGACACCCGTACGAATCAACAATCTATCTATCTCTGCCTTAAAAATATCCACTGACTTGGCCTCCGCAGCCCTCTGTGGCAAAGAATCCCACAGATTCACCACCCTCTGACTTAAAGAAATTTCTCTTCATCTCCTTCCTAAAAGAACATCCTTTAATTCTCTTTTTTTTAAATATTTTTATTAGAAGCATGTATACAAATGATAGTAAGCGACAATTTAATGACAGATTTCTTACATTGCTTCAGTTTTTTTAATTTTTTCTTAAAGAATAAAGATAAAGAGAGAAATAGATGAGAGAAACTAATAGAGAAAAAAATAGAGGCACAGAAGGAAACTACCACTTACAAGATTACGGAGATTAATCCAGGAGATATTGAGTAGGTATGTTGCAAAACTTACCTTTACCGGCGCTGCAGTTCTGCCGCTCCCCGTGTGCGCGACTTTCGCGCCTTGCAGAGGGGGGCGGGCTTAAAGTGCCGTTTTTCCACAGGCCTGGATAATCGATGAATGTCGGGCGATTTGGTTGCTGAAGAAAAATCGCTCCGACATTTCATCAATGAAGGTATTTTTAAATTACTCTAGATTATTTATTAACTAGAGTAATTTAAAAATCACCTTCAAAAGCCGTGACCGCAGACAACCAGAAGCATTTTGTGTAGGGAAGAAAAAAAGGTAAATAGTTTATTTTTATATTAAAAGTTGGTTTTTCGGGAGGCATAAATACTATTTTTATGTTGCGAAATGGGGTCCCCAAAAAATGTATGAACCCCCAGTATTTTTCCCCCCGACTTCACCGCTAACCGCAACGTTCCAATCCACCGCATTCCACTAAAACCCACTCGCTAGTTGATTTAAATGGCCATTAATTTACAGGCATTAAACACTAAATTCCTTCCATTTGGCCCAGAAATTCATGAAAATGAGATTTAAAAATTATGTTATATTGTGGATTATTGTGTGAATGTTATTTGGACACTTAGGCAATTTTAAAAAAGTTTATCTTTTCTTAAGAAATTGATAGATGTTTAGATCTACTCATTGAATTTTGTAATTAGCTACAATTAGATAACTAACTAATTATATGCTTTAATTTCAGGTAATCCAAGTAAGATTGTTTAATATTTGTTTCAGAATGCTTCAATCTATAATAACTGAAAATTTCATTGAGTTCTCTTAATTTTTAAGAAAGTTATGGGCTTTTAACTGTTCCAGATCACAGCTTTTGAGTTAAGTCAATTGAAAGGCAATGGGGAGCAAGATGCTCATTTCTGAGTATGAAAACGGCCATAACTTTCTTAATACTGAAGATATGAAAGTAAATTAGGTGTCAAATTAAACTTTTTTTTATGCTTTATCTGATGGGATAAATTGCAGACCTGATTTTTTAAATCTCAAAATTTTGTAACATTGCTATATAGAGTGTTACTATTCATCCAGTCCCAAACTCAGGATTCAACCCTGATTTTGTGTTAAACCAATTCACTTTTTCAAATATTCAATAAGTGGAGACGATATTCTAACAAATAATTCTGGTTTGTCAATTAGGACAAATCTTATTTGCTCCAGATGCAAGGTCTGAGTCATTTCCGTAATCCACATTTTAATTGTGGGGGCTGCTGGTTTTTTTCCAAAATTTTAATATTAATTATTTCGCAGTAATCAAGAAATTGTCTCTGACTTATTGCTATGTTCTGATAATCCTAATATTATTAATTTTGGCTCTGGGTCCAGTTGGATATTGATAACTCCCTCCAATTCCAAGGCTGTGACCTCCAGTCCAAGACTCTCCCACCTGTGGAAGCATCCTCTCTGCATCCACTCTATCCAAGCCTTTCACTATTCTGTATATTTCAATGAGGTCCCCACCTCATTCTTCTAAACTCCAGCGAGTACGGGCCTAGTGCCGACAAACGCTCGTCGTAGGTTAACCTGCTCATTCCCGGGATCATTCTTGTGAGCCTTCTCTAAACCCACTCCAGAGCCAGCACATCCTTCCTCAGATATGCGGCCCAGAATTGCTCACAATACTCCAAATGCAGGCCGGACCAACGCCTTATAGATCCTCGACATTACATCCCTGGCCCTGTAGCAGGCGTCCACGTCGCGGGGCTGGAAACTGGGCGTATCCTGAGCTAATCCCGCTACCACCGTCATCTACTGCGACAAGTGATGGCTCCCACTGATTGTCGCCGGAAGCTTGCGTCCTTTTCAGGACGAACGATGACAGCGCGGCCAACATTTGTAGCAGGATGGGCACGGAGAGAAGAACAACATCCCTGGTTTTTGTATCCCTGGTTTTCTTATGTTTTATTGTTTTATTATTATTAATGTTTAGTGTGCTCCGAGTCATTCGTCACTGTCACTGTATGTCATGTTGTTACTTGTGGGTGGAGCACCAAGGCAAATTCCTTGTATGTGAATACTTGGCCAATAACATGAGAATTAAGGGACAGAAGTTTAGGGGTAACATGAGGGGGAACTTCTTTACTCAGAGAGTGGTGGCTGTGTGGAATGATCTTCCTGCAGAAGTGGTGGAGGCAGGATCAATTTTAACATTTAAAAGTAAAGTGGATAGGTATATGGACGGGAAGGGAATGGAGGGGTATGGTCTGAGTGCAGGTAGATGGGACTAGGGGAAAATAAATGGTCGGCACGGACTGGAAGGGCCGAGAAGGCCTGTTTCCGTGCTGTAATTGTTATATGGTTATATGGTTTATAAACGTACTTACTTAACACCCTGGCATTCTCGTGTAATACTGGTGGAGGTGGCAAAGTCAGAGTGCGATGTGGAACGCGCGCGCTTGCTTGCTCGCATATTTTAATAACATTTCGCGTTTTTTTTGGCCTCCGCCCTCATCGAGCGGCTGTGAAGCGGGAGTGGGTGAAGAGCAGAAGTCTTCGTTGTCACAGCCAGTTACTTGTGGAAACCGGGTGAATCACTCAGACAGCTGTGGGAGGATTTTTTACAGCCTGCCCGTCACATCAATGCAATGACCCAACCATATTAAATATTGAATCTGTACCACGTGGGCAACAAGGACTTTGAAAACAGGCTGAATATTTAGTGTGTGAGCTGAGCTCAGCTTCAATCACAACATAATAACCAATGTAACAAAAGATAGATGCACAATGCTGGAGTAACCCAGCGAGGCAGGCAGCATCTCAGGAGAGAGTAATGGGAGACGTTTCGTGTCACTCCAGCTTTTTGTGCTTCAGTTTCAACCAACATCTGCAGTTTCTCCCTCCACAACTAAGATAACACGTTGCCCCAGCATGAAAGGAGCTTGTAGATTAGTAAACTTTGATCTGCAAGCTCCTGCAGAAACATTAAAGGATTACACTTAGACTTCATTGCAATTTGGAGCAAACTTTAAGTTTAGAGTTTGGAGTTTAGAGATACAGCGTAGAACCAGGCCCTTCGGCCCGCCGAGTCTACGCCAGCCAGCGATCACCCCGTACACTATTGGGGCTGTCCCACTTGGACGACCTAATCCACGAGTTTAGGAGAGCCTAGACGAGTTGAAAAAAATGTCAAGGTCGTGTGCACTTGCCGACGTAAAAGATCTCCTACCGCAATGTCTACGATCTCCTACGACCCCCCTCGACCTCAGTCTTCCACACCTAAGACCAACTACGACCGGCTACGAGTGGAAAATGATCACATGATAAAATGATGTCATGTTTGCATTTTTTCCCTCGAGCCAGTTACCGACCTACGACCACCTACGCGACCGACTACGACCCATCTACGAGTAAAAAGTATCCATTATTTTCCATGCCGACCATTTTTTATATAGGAAAAAACGTGGCGACCTACTTGAGGCCACGGGTACGCGGAGACCACGCACGAGCATGAGGGAGAGTGACCTACGACCCACTACGACCTCGTGACATCCATGCTGCGAGTATGAGTCAAGGGCAAACTCGGCAGAGGTTGTGAATTAGGTGGTGAAAGTGGGACAGGGGCTTAACTCTCCTACACACAGGGGGCAATTTTACAGACGCTAATTAACCTACAAACCTGCACGTCTTTGGAGTTTGGGAGGAAACCGGAGCACCCGGAGAAAACCCACGCAGTCACAGGGAGAACGTACAAACTCCCTACAGACAGCACCCGCAGTCAGGATCGAACCCGGGTCTCTGGCGCTGTGAGGCAGCAACTCTACCGCTGCGCCACCGTGCCAACCAAGCTTTTGCTCTCCAGTAGCCATTGAGAATGAGGAGCCGTCTACAACGACACAGAGTGCTGGAGTAACTCAGCGGGTCAGGCAGCATCTCTGGGGAAAAGAAATAGGTGACGTTTCGGGTCGAGACCCTTCCTGGGGCGGTAGATTGCCACCTTCACGTGGTCCACCCTGTGACGACTAATGCAATCAACTCGACGTGCACAAACGGAAGATCAAATAGAACAAGGGTAGACAAAAGGCTGGAGAAACTCAGCGGGTGCAGCAGCATCTAAGGAGCGAAGGAGATAGGCGACGTTTCGGGTCGAGACCCTTTTTCAGACTGGTTAGGGATCAGGGAAACGAGAGATATAGACGGTGATGTGGAGAGATAAAGAACAATGAATGAGAGTTGGACGGAAGGGGGTATCACAGAGGGGGAGCAGTTGGAGAGGAGGTTGTGAAACTGTCTCCGTAGGGAGGAGGAGAACTTCTTGAAAGTAGGCATGCCTTGAGGAGATATCGCAGTGGAGTAGACAAAGTGTTAAATATCTCCTCAAGGCATGCCTACTTTGAAGAAGTTCTCCTCCTCCCTGTTCTTTATCTCTCCACATCACTGTCTATATCTCTCGTTTCCCTGATCCCTGACCAGTCTGAAGAAGGGTCTCGACCCGAAACGTCGCCTATCTCCTTCGCTCCTTAGATGCTGCTGCACCCGCTGAGTTTCTCCAGCCTTTTGTGTAACCCTCGATTCTCCAGCATCTGCAGTTCCTTCTTTAACATCAAATAGAACAAGTTGTCCAACAACTTTAGGCCGTGCACGTCACAAGCAAGAAGAAGAAGAGACCCTTCCTCTTCTCGACCCGAAACGTCACCCATTCATTCTCTCCAGAGATGCTGCCCGACCCGCTGAGTTACTCCAGCGTTTTGTGTCTATCTTCGATGTAAACCAGCATCTGCAGCTCAGTCCGCAATTACACACGTATTAAAATGCCGGAGAGTTGATGGACTGGACTAAGATGACCTCTCGTGTTGTGTCGTGTCAGAGAGGCGGAGAGAATCGCCGAGCGTCACTCTGCATTGCCCACAGCTGCGAACCTTCGCACAGTGTCCTTCACCCCCCCCCCCCCCCCCCCCAACCAACAACAAAAACAGGTGCGAAATCTGCCCTTGGGTCAAGGAATTTTAAGGAAATTACAGGAATTAAGGCATTAGGAGTGTTTCCAAATTGCTGGGAACTGCAGCCAGTGATTATATACGGAGCATCTGTTGCGATCCTGTGCAGGAATCCTTCATGACAGCACCGCTGGCGCTGAGGAAATGTGAATTATACTCGAGTCTGAGTACTGGCTGGTCACCAACTGCAGGCACCAGCGTTTCAGGGAGATTTGTTTAGTTTAGTTTAGTTTAATGATATAGCGCAGAGTCCACTCCGACCAGCGACCGTCGCACACTAATTACACTATCCTACACACACACTAGGGACAATATTACATTTATAACAAGCCAGTCAGCCTACAAGCCCGTACGTCTTTGGAGTGTGGATGGAAACTGAAGATCTCGGAGAAATCCCACGCAGGTCACGGGGAGAACGAACAAACTCCGGACAGACAGCACCCCTGGTCAGGATCGAACCCGGGTCACTGGCGCTGTGAGGCAGCGACTCCACCGCTGCGCCTCCCTTGTGAACTTATGAATTTATGAACACCCGAAGTTTGTGTCATTTCACTAATTTTCCTCGATCAGGATGAAGAAGGCGGCAACCCATTGGCCAAGGACGAGCGCTAATACATTGGGAATGATCAGAGATGGTTGCTCTGCAGTTTATGGTGCAGTGGTTGCAAATGTCACCATTATTCATTTACATTTTTGCTTAGAGAAACAGAAAGCAGAGGAGCTGGAGGATCTCAGTGGGTCAGGTACCGTTTCCACTAGTGGGAGAGTCTCGCACCAGAGGGCGCAGCTTCAAAATTAAAGGACGTTCCTTCAGGAAGGAGATGAGGAGGAATTTCTTTAGTCAGAGGGTGGTGAATCTGTGGAATTCATTGCCACAGACGGCTGTGGAGGCCAAGTCAGTGGATATTTTTAAGGCAGAGATGGATAGATTCTTGATCAGTACGGGTGTCAGGGGTTACGGGGAGAAGGCAGGAGAATGGGGTTAGGGGGGAGAGATAGATCAGCCATGCTTGAATGGCGGAGTAGACTTGATGGGTCGAATGGTCTAATTCTAGTCCTATCCCTTATGATCACATGATCATATGATCTTCAGATGGGTGGATTATCTTTTAAAGGACTCTAAAGAGTTCTTCACCCCGACATTCCACAAATCCAGAACTAGGAATCCATTAAACTGGAGTCGATTTCAATTTCATGCAGAAACATCAACTAACAAGTATAAAGAGATCTTACTTGCAGAAGAAAGGAACTAGCTGGGAAACAGGCCCTTCGGCCCATCGAGTCGATGCCAACCAGCGATACACTAGCACTATCCTACACGCACACTACGGACAATTTACAGAAGCCACTGGGAGCCTCCGACTCCCAGGCTGGGTGTTGTCCTGATCTCCTCTCAGTCTGCCCCCCAGCGCCAGAGGCCCGGGTTCGATCCTGACCTCGGCTGCTGGCTGTGTGGAGTTTGCACGTTTTCCCTGTGACTGCGAGGGGTTTTCCTGTTTCCTCCCACATCCCAAAGACGGGCGGGTTTGTCCACTCTGTAATTCGCCTCCCCTAGTGTGTGGGGAGCAGGAGTTGAGGATTAGTTAATAGATCGAAAACAGTGGGATCAAACGGTCATATTCCAATTGTGAAATTTTTGGTACAGAGCAGATTGGCCGTGATAGTTGTGGGAAGGAGGCAGAGTGGCCTCAGGGGGAACGGATAACTCTCGTGAATGGGCAATGCCATGGTAGAAAAATGTCATCTAGTAGTAAACGGGTCCTTTTCAGAATGGCAGGCAGTGACTAGTGGGGTACCGCAAGGCTCAGTGCTGGGACCCCAGCTATTTACAATATATATTAATGATCTGGATGAGGGAATTGAATGCAACATCTCCAAGTTTGCAGATGACACGAAGCTGGGGGGCAGTGTTAGCTGTGAGGAGGATGCTAGGAGGCTGCAAGGTGACTTGGATAGGCTGGGTGAGTGGGCAAATGCATGACAGATGCAGTATAATGTGGATAAATGTCCACTTTGGCGGCAAAAACATGAGGGTAGACTATTATCTGAATGGTGGCCGATTAGGAAAAGGGGAGATGCAATGAGACCTGGGTGTCATGGTACACCAGTCATTGAAAGTGGGCATGCAGGTGCAGCAGGCTGTGAAGAAAGCGAATGGTATGTTGGCATTCATAGCAAAAGGATTTGAATACAAGAGCAGGGAGGTTCTACTGCAGTTGTACAGGGTCTTGGTGAAGCCACACCTGGAGTATTGCGTACAGTTTTGGTCTCCTAATCATTTTCTCACTAATAACAATTAAGAAACTAATTTGTCTTCAGAGTCTATCAGATGTCAGATTACTCAAAGATCGACTAAAGTTGGATTCATAGATTATTCGGGCCTTCGTACATCTTTCTTTAACCAGATTTACTCAGACTCCTGAAGATAGATGGTGGCACGGTGGCGCAGCGGTAGAGTCGCTGCCTCACAGCACCGGAGACCCGGGTTCGATCCTGACGACGGGTGCTGTCTGCACGGAGTTTGCACGTCCTTCCCCGTGACCTGCGTGGGTTTCCTCCAGATGCTCTGGTTTCCTCCCATATCCCAAAGTCGTGTAGGTTGTGCAGGAAGGAACTGCAGATGCTGGTTTATACCGACGATAGACACAAAGTGCTGGAGTATCTCAGCGGGTCAGGCAGCATCTCTGGCGAAAAATAATAGGTGACGTTTCGGAGTCTGACGAAGGGTTCCAACCTTAAACCTCACCTGTTATTTTTCTCCAGAGGTTCGTAGATGAATTGGCTTCTGTAAATTGTAAACTTGTCCCTAGTGTGTAGGATTGTGTTTAGTTTAGTGATACAGCATGGAAACAGGCCCTTCGGCCCACCGGGTCCGCACCGACCAGCGATCCCCGCACATTAACACTGGTAGATGGGGTGACTGCTGGTCAGCACGGACTCGATGGGCTGAAGGGCCTGTTTCCGTGCTGAATCGCTAAAGTCTAAAGTCTTAAAATGATAAGAAAATTTACTGAAAATACATTGGTGATTTTGACAACAGCTGTCAGTAACTCAGCCAGTAACCTTGTGTTAGATTCACTGGTGCGATATTGTACAGTTAATGGTCAGAAATGCCTGATTGCTGTATCTCATATTTCATTCAGTACTTAACACACTTCTGGAAGTAGGCAGTTAGTTATCAGAACGACACAAGTCACACCATCACCCTTCATGAGTTCTAACCATATAACCATATAACAATTACAGCACGGAAACAGGCCCTCTCGGCCCTTCCAGTCTGTGCCAACCATTTATTTTCCCCTAGTCCCATCTACCTGCACTCAGACCATACCCCTCCATTCCCTTCCCGTCCATATACCCATCCACTTTACTTTTAAATGTTAAAATCAATCCTGCCTCCACCACTTCAGCTGGAAGATCATTCCACACAGCCACCACTCTCTGAGTAAAGAAGTTCCCCCTCATATTACCCCTAAACTTATGTCCCTTAATTCTCATGTCATGCCCTCTTGTTTGAATCTTCCCTACCCTCAATGGGAAAAGCTTATGCACGTCAACTCTGTCTATCTGGTGCATCGAGAGGCCATGGTGCTCCAAGCTGGGCGAGAGATGTCACGTGGCCCTGCAGTCTTGCATCAAACAGACCTTGTTATGGACTCAATGAGTCATCCAGCGTGGAAACAGGCCCACACCGACCAACTTGCCCACACCGACCAACTTGCCCACACCGACCAACATGCCCATCGGCCCATCAAGCCCACACCAACCAACCTGCCTACACCGACCAAAATGCCCACACCAACCAACTTGCCCACACAGACCAACTTTCCCACACCGACCAACATACCCACACCGACCAACTTGCCCACACCGACCAACATGCCCACACCGACCAACATGCCCACACCGTCCAACAGGCCCACACCGTCCAACAGGCCCACACCGACCAACTTGCCCATCGGCCCAACATGCCCACACCGACCAACTTGCCCACACCGACCAACATGCCCACACCGACCAACTTGCCCACACCGACCAACATGCCCACACCGTCCAACAGGCCCACACCGACCAACTTGCCCATCGGCCCAACATGCCCACACTGACCAACATGCCCACACCGACCAACTTGCCCACACCGACCAACAGGCCCACACCGACCAACTTGCCCACACCGACCAACTTGCCCCATCTACACTAGACCCACCTGGCTGTGTTTGGCCCATATCCCCCTAAACCTGTCCCATCCACGTACCCGTCTGATTGCTTCTTAAACGTTGCGATAGTCCTTGCCACAACTGTCTCCTCCGGCAGCTTGTTCCATACACCCACCACCCTCTGTGTGAAAAAGTTACCCCCATCAGATCCCTTTAAAATCTTTCCCCCCTCACCTTAAAATGATGCCCTCTGGTACTTGACTCCCTCACTCTGGGCAAGAGACGCACTGCGTTCACCCGATCTATAGCCATCATGATATTATCCACCTCTACAAGATCACCCCTCATCCTCCTACGCTCCAAGGTATAGAGACCCAATCTGCCCAACCTCTCCCTGTAGCTCGCACCCTCTAGTCCCAGCAACACCCTTGTAAATCTTCTCTGCACCCCTTTTCCAGCTTGACGACATCTATACATTGAGCAGCACTCGAACGTGGAAGCAAGGAGTGCTGGAGTAACTCTGCGGGTCAGGCAGCATCTCTGGAGAACGTGTCCCAAGTGTTGTTATACACGGCCTCAACCACCTCTTTCGGCAACTCATTCTGTATAAGTTATAGGAGCAGAATTAGGCCATTCGGCCCATCAAGTCTACTCCGCCATTCTATCCTTCCCTCTCCACCCCATTCTCCTGCCTTCTCCCCATAACCCCTGACACCCGTACTAATCAAATATAACCACCACACACTGTGTAAAAAAAAGTTGCCCTATTCATGGATTCCTATTCAATCTTTCCCCTCTCACTATAAACCCACGTCAGACAGCATCTGCGGAGGACATGGATAGGTGACGTTTCGGGTCAGGGGACCTGCTTCCTGTAACATCGTTACTTTCTTGCATATCTTTCATTCATTGTTCTTTACCTCTCTACATCATCGTCTACATCTCTCGTTTCCCTGATCCCTAACTAGTGTGGAGACAGGGTCTCGAGCCGGAACGTTGCCCATCCTGTCTCTCCAGAGATCCTGCCTGTCCCGCTGAGTTACTCCAGCACTTTGTGTCTATCTTCTTGTCTTTAGGCCATTGGAGGTTGTTTCATCGACACGTAAGTTACAAACCTCTACAGCTGAGTCTGGGGGAGCAATAGACAATGGACAATAGGTGCAGGAGGAGGCCATTCGGCCCTTCGAGCCAGCACCGCCGTTCAATGTGATCATGGCTGATCAGCCCCAATCAGTACCCCGTTCCTGCCTCCTCCCCATATCCCCTGACTCCGCTATCTTTAAGAGCCCTGTCTAGCTCTCTCTTGAAAGCATCCAGAGAACCCGCCTCCACCGCCCTCTGAGGCAGAGAATTCCACAGACTCGCAACTCTCTGTGAGAAAAAGTGTTTCCTCGTCTCCGTTCTAAATGGTTTACCCCTTATTCTTAAACTGTGGCCCCTGGTTCTGGACTCCGAATGGTGACGAATGGAGATGAAACGGATGAGATACAGAACGTACGGGACCAATCGAGTTTTCCTGCTAAATAAGGGCCTTGATGATAGATTAATCGTTTCAATTCCACCCTTTCCGAATGCGCGGATATCAAAGATTTCAGTATCCCGACTTGCTATGATTTGTGAAAGCACGAGCCATAATTAAGGCCTTGACAGTTCCTTCAGTTGCAGGGTCTATTGTTGCTGCCACTGATCTCAGCGTGATCAATGCAGGAGTTTCAGATCATCGCTTGTTATGGGCGAAGACTCTAATGAAATCTTCCCCCAGCTGATTTAACGTTGCCTCTCTGACCCCAATTATGGGACACAGTGGCGCTATCAATCATAACAAGCTCACTATTTTAATAAACTTCATGCTGTTTGGGCATGACCTTGCTAATTTCATGGTGGTGGCTTTCTTGTCGTTTTCTGAGGCTAATTGAATGAGCAAGTGCTTGCAGCCTCTGACTAGAATCATAGAAACGTAGAAAAATAGGTGCAGGAGTAGGCCATTCGGCCCTTCGAGCCTGCACCGCCATTCAATAAGGAGGGAAGAAGACAGAGACTCTAAGATTTTTGCCTCCCTTCACAGTGAGGAGCTGTTTGGTGAACTCACTGTGGTGGATGTTAAATTTGTGTTCACTGTGTGGTTTTTGTTATTTTTTATATATGTATGAATGCAGGCATGAAATTTCGTTCAGACCGAAAGGTCTAAATGACAATAAAGGCAATTCAATTCAACTCAATTCAATGTGATCATGGCTGATCATCCAACTCAGTATCCTGTACCTGCCTTCTCTCCATACCCCCTGATCCCTTTAGCCACAAGTGCCACATCTATAGCCAATGAACTAGCCTCAACTACCCTCTGTGGCAGAGAATTCCACAGATTCACCACTCTCTGTGTGAAAAATGTTTTCCTCATCTCGGTCCTAAAGGAATTCCCCCTTATCCTTAGACTGTGACCCCTTGTTCTGGACTTCCCCAACATCGGGAACAATCTTCCTGCATCTAGCCTGTCCAACCCCTTAAGAATTTTGTACGTTTCTATAAGATCCCCCCTCAATCTTCTAAATTTCAGCGAGTACAAGCCGAGTCTATCCAGTCTTTCCTCATATGAAAGTCCTGACATCCCAGGAATCAGTCTGGACTAGAACGTTGCTTTTTTTTCCAGTCTACACTAACCGCCTACGGAGGGTTCTGAAATGAACCCAACTTTAGTTCAGTTTAGTTTTAGAGATACAGCGCGGAAACAGGCCCTTCGGCCCACCGAGTCCGCGCCGACCAGCGATCCACGCACACTAACACTATCCAACACACACACACACACACACACTCACACACACACAAGGGACATCCATACCAAGCCAATTAATCTATAAACCTGTACGTCATTGGAGTGTGGGAGGAAACCGAAGATCTCGGAGAAAACCCACGCAGGTCACGGGAGAATGTATTCTCTGGAATTCTCTGCCACAGAAGGTAGTTGAGGCCAGTTCATTGGCTATATTTAAGAGGGAGTTAGATGTGGCCCTTGTGGCTAAGGGGATCAGGGGGTATGGAGAGAAGGCAGGTACGGGATACTGAGTTGGATGATCAGCCATGATCATATTGAATGGCGGTGCAGGCTCGAAGGGCTGAATGGCCTCTACTCCTGCACCTAATTTCTATGTTTCTAACGTACAAACTCCGTACAGACAGCACCCGTAGTCAGGATCGAACCCGGGTGTCTGGCGCTGTGAGGCAGCAACTCTACCGCTGCGCCATCGTGTTGCCCTTATCTCCACTCACGCTGGGAAGAATCTTAAATTGGTCACACGACACTGACGTTCTAATCACTGTTAGATCAGTCGCCATGATGATGCAAGTTTCGGTTTCATTCCAGTTTGCGTTCATTGTCGCATGTACCGAGGTCTTACTCACGGGAAAATTATACACGAGTACAAACAAGCCGTCCACAGTGTACGGATACACGATGACCAGATAACCTCTAGTGCCAGGTAAAGCCGGCAAAGTCCGATCAAGGATAGTCCGAGGGTCACCAATGAGGTAGATAGTAGATTAACTACACTGGAATGAAACTTAAAATTGCAGAATGTCTGGGGACAAACAGAGGCCATTCAGCCCAATTTGCCTATGCTAGCATGCGATATTCCAATCAGTCCCATAAGAAGGCTGAGGAAGTTTGGCATGTCCACCACAACTCGCACCAACGTCTACAGATGTGCCGTAGAAAGCATTTTATCGGGAGGCATCGCAGCTGGGTTTGGGGAACAGCTCCATCCAAAACCGTAAGAAATTGCAGAGAATTGTGGACGCAGCCCAGACCATCACACTAACCAACCTCCCTTCCATGGACTCCATCTACACTTCACGCTGCCTCGGCAAGGCCACCAGCATCATGAAGGACCAGTCTCACCCTGGCCACTACCCCTGCACCCCTCTCCCATCCATCCATCTATCCATCCCCCTCTCTCTCCCTCTCCCTCTCCCTCTCCCTCTCCATCTCTCCCCTTTCCCACTCTCCCCCTCTCCCCCTCCCCCCCCCTCTCTCTCTCTCTCTCTCTCTCTCTCTCTCTCTCTCTCTCTCTCTCTCTCTCTCGCTTTCTCTCTCTCTCTCCCTCTCCCCCTCTCCCTCTCCCTCTCCATCTCTCCCCTTTCCCCCTTACCCCCTCTCCCCCTCTCTCTCTCTCTCTCTCTCTCTCCCTCCCTCTCTCTCTCTCTCTCTCTCTCTCTCTCTCTCTCTCTCTCTCTCCCTCTCCCTCTCTCTCTCTCTCTCGCGCTCTCTCCCTCTCTCTCTCTCCCCCTCTCTCACTCACTCACTCTCACTCACACACACACAGTTAATATTTAAGTTTCTTTGTAAGGGCGGCACAGTGGCGCAGCGGTAGAGTTGCTTCCGTACAACGCCAGAGTCCCGGGTTCGATCCTGACTACGGGTGCTGTCTGTATGGAGTTTGCACGTGGGTTTTCTCCGGGATCCCTAGTTTCCTCCAACACTCCAAAGACATACAGGTTTGTTGGATAATTGTTAAAGAAGGAACTGCAGATGCTGGAGAATCGAGGGTTACACAAAATGCTGGAGAAACTCAGCGGGTGCAGCAGCATCTATGGAGCGAAGGAGGTAGATCGATCAGACTGAAGAAGGGTTTCAGCCTGAAACGTTGCCTGTCTCCTTCGCTCCTTAGATGCTGCTGCACCCGCTGAGTTTCTCCAGCATTTTGTGTACCCTTGTTGGACAATTGGCTTGGTATAAATGTAACATTTCCCTAGTGTGTAGGATAGTGTTAGTGTGCGGGGATCGCTGGGTCGGCACGGTCTCGGTGGGCCGAAGGGCCTGTTTCTGCGTTCGTCGTGACTATCCCTCGAGGTCAAGGATGATGGTCTACATTCTGTTGCTTTTACGGACTCTCGGGTGGGTGATGAGCCCAATCCTCGAGCGTTTGAATCAAATATTCGCCGCCTCCGTATCGGTCCTTGACTAGAAGCTTCCAGCCATCAACTGGCCTGCTCCCGTCACCCTTCCCCGATCGCTGGAATTCTTGAGAAGTTTTGTGCTGCTCATGGATCGAAAGCGCCTGATGCGTGTTGTGTTTAACGTGTACGTGATGTTGCGTTCCAAGAAGCACGCGGTCCTTCACAAACCAATCAACTCATTCCAATGACAAGGGAACCAAGACGATTGGAGCTGAGAGATATGTGGCCTTCACAGCCGTTGAGCTCAAGATAAGTGTCCGCCTGCTCTGCCGCTATTTTTAAGAGCCCTATCTAGCTCTCTCTTGAATTAAAGTTTGTGGTAAACTCGCACACAACCAAATAGCATGAGCCAGCAGTGTGATTCCTCATTGAGTTTGACAATGACGAAGCATTGTACATCATATTATCAATTTCCTGACAGCCTTAAGGGCCTGTCCCACTGCACGAGTTAATTCAAGAGTTATCCCGAGCTCTCCCCTGATTCGAGCTCGTGTAATGTACGTAGCGGGTACGTAGGAGCTCGTGGATGTCGCGTAGCGGCTCGTACGAGTAACGGTAAGTACTCGGGAAATCCGGTAAACTCGTGACGTATTTTCAACACTGTTAAAAATGTTGACGAGTAAAAAAATACTCATGATGAAAAAAATCGTTACATTTTACTCGTACGCGCCCGCTATGTACATTACACAAGCTCGAATCAGGGGAGAACTCGGGAGAACTCTTGAATTCCTCATACAGTGGGACAGTGGGACAGGCCCTTAAACTAATCTGCCCTCTCACTACCCTGGATACAGATGAAGAGTTGTTGTGAGACTGTAAAGGGCCTGTCCTACCAGCATCCGACTCCACGCGATGAGCGCGATCAAACTAGAAGCGGGGGCCGCGCGGAGGTCAGGTGATCCCCTGTACAGGGCCGTTCCCACCAGCATGTGTCTGCATGCGGCAAGCACGACCAATCCGGCAGCGAGGGCCGCGAGGAGGTCGGGTGAGTGGCGCAATGCGGCGCAAAGTGAGGCGAACTTGGAGCGAAGTCTTAAGGTAAGTTCGCCAGGACAGAGAGGGCCACACAGAGAGGGGCACAGAGGCACACACACAGAGGGCCACGGTGCCACACACATAGAGGGTCACGGAGCCACACACACAGAGGGTCATGGAGGCACGATGTCGAGGCGGTGTGTAATGCGTCGAGGCGGCTGCGAGCCGACAAGCCGTTGCCGCGCGGAATGTTTGAACATAGTCAGTTTTTTGGAGCCCCGCGCAATTCCGCACGGCTCCGGCGATCAAAGTGGGACCGGCTCCGCGACGCTGGACGGCTCAAGCAACCACGTTAGGTCGCGCTCATCACATGGAGTTGCATGCTGGTGGGACAGGCCCTTAAGGCTAATTTCCTCCTCCACCCCACACAATCATTTCAGATGGCTCATTATCACAGCCTGAAGAGAGGTCAGTCTCGGCCCGAAACGTCACCCATTCCTCCTCTCCAGACATGCGGCCTGTCCCGCTGAGTTACTCCAGCATTTTGTGCCTATCCCACCACACAATACTGGCTTGCCATCGATCATTGGAGCCAATATTCCAACCATGGCACCCAATCTCCCAGAATTGGTTAGTGCGGGTTTCAGGGGTTATGGGGAGCAGGCAGGAGGATGGGGTTAGATGGGAGAGATAGATCAGCCACGATTGAATGGTGGAGTAGACTTGATGGGCCAAATGGCCTCATTCTGCTCCTAGAACATTTTACTCTAGTCTAGAGATAGAGCGCGGAAACAGGCCCTTCACCCCACAGAGTCTGGACCGACCAGTCTTGACCCGAAACGTCGCCCATTCCTCCTCTCCACAGATGCTGCCCGTCCCGCTGAGTTACTCCAGCTTTTTGTGTCTATCTTCAAAGAAATCTAAACACTGCCTGGGGTAGATAAGTGTTGGCCATGTGAACAAGAAACACTGAACGAGCCTGGAAGCTGTGATTGATTGTAGGCGGTGCACTTAGTGCATGGACTTGCTGCAATGTAACGAGTGATGCAACAGCCTCTGAACCAGCCTGACAAATAAATCATCAGACAGAATTGTTATGGATAAAATGTCATTAAAAGTAATCACCACTTTAGCTCTGCTCTTTTTGGAAGCCTCAAGTACTCACCGTTAAATATACTCGGCTTTTGGGGGTGTTTCGATTATTACTGTCACCTTGTATGTACAATATTCTATAATATTAATAATAATAATATTATGCAATATACTATAATAATATTGATTCCTTTTAGTAATTAATCAATATTATTACTTTCATTGTCTATTAATACTTGCATTGCCTATATTAGTACTTACATTGCCTATTAATACTTGCATTGCCTATATTATTACTTACATTGTCTATTAATACTTGCATTGCCTATATTATTACTTACATTGCCTATTAATACTTGCATTGCCTATATTATTACTTACATTGTCTATTAATACTTGCATTGCCTATATTATTACTTACATTGTCTATTAATACTTGCATTGCCTATATTATTACTTACATTGTCTATTAATACTTGCATTGCCTATATTATTACTTACATTGTCTATTAATACTTGCATTGCCTATATTATTACTCACATTGCCTATTAATACTTGCATTGTCTAGATTATTACTTACATTGTCTATTAATACTTGCATTGCCTATATTATTACTTACATTGTCTATTAATACTTGCATTGCCTATATTATTACTTACATTGTCTATTAATACTTGCATTGTCTATATTATTACTTACATTGTCTATTAATACTTGCATTGCCTATATTATTACTTACATTGTCTATTAATACTTGCATTGCCTATATTATTACTTACATTGTCTATTAATACTTGCATTGCCTATATTATTACTTACATTGCCTATTAATACTTGCATTGTCTATATTATTACTCACATTGCCTATTAATACTTAAATTGCCTATATTAGGTGACAATAATAGGCCAAATCCCCTGGTAATAATAATAACAACAATAATAATACTGTATTGCTATTATTATTGTTGTTATAACCCTGGCCACACACTCATCTCTCCGCTGCCATCAGGCAGAAGGTACAAGAGCCTGAAATCTGGAACGTCCAGGTTCAGGAACAGGTTCTGCCCCACAGCCATCAGACTATTAAACACAACTTCAAACAAACTCTGAACTATAACAGCCTATTGCACTTTATCTGTTTATTTATTGTGTGTATATATATGGTCTATGATATAGACACACTGACCTTTTATCTCCTGCTCTGTATCATGTTTATATATCCTGCTGTGCTGCAGCAAGCAAGAATGTCATTGTCCTATCTGGGGCACACGACAGTAAAACTCCCTTGACTCTTGACTTGATAATAATTTTAGATAATAACAATAATAATAATAACAATAATAACAACAATAATAATAATAATATTAATGGTAATAATGAGAATTATTATTACGCGGTCTCAGGGCAAACGTACAAATTCCACGTGGACTTCACCCAAAGTCAGGATCGAACCCTAGACTCTGGTGCTGTGAGGCAGGGGTTCTACCCGCTGCGCCTACTGCCCCCCCCCCCCCCCCGCCCCCCCCAATCCCCAAGTCATTACAAGGCAACTACAGTTTTATTTCTCATTAGGAAGAACAAGCAGGAAGAAGGATCCCGGCCCAAAACATCACTTTCATGGAAACGAGAGGGAAACGAGAGATCTAGACGGTGATGCAGAGAGATATAGAACAAGGGAATGAAAGATCTGCAAAAAAGTAACGATGATGAAGGAAACAGGCCATTGTTGGCCGTGGGCTGGGTGAGAACAAGTTGCGGACAAGGAGACTCGACAAGACCACTCTAAATCTGGGTGTGGGGTCGGAGAGAGAGGGGAGATGCATGGACCAACACCTGATCCTTCTCTCCAAAGATGCCCTTTGGCCCGTCGAGTTCCTCCAGCTTTTTGAGTCTACCTTCAGTTTAAACCAGCATCTGCAGTTCCTTCCCCCATAAATCACCTCCCCATGTTCGCCAGAGTTGCTGCCTGACCCGCTGAGTTACTCCAGCACTCTGTGTTATTCTTCGCCCAGCTTTTTTTTTGTAACAAGGTCCATATTCCATTTGCCTGCATAATTAGTTGTTGTACCTGCTCGTTAACCTGCTGAGTTTAATATTCAGCGATGCCCAGGTTCCTCTGTGTGGCAACAGTGTAGTCTTTCTGCGTTTAAAGAGTTTGCTGCTATTTTAATGTGCCAAGTATGTGTGTAATTAAAACCTTACCCAAGGCACACAAAGCAACATGCATCCACAAAAATGTCAAACCTGGCCCTTTGGTGAACTTGCCTATATTTAGAGGAACATTCACACGCTGGGTTTTAGTTCCTGAACTTTTTAATAATGTTTGCAAAAGAGTGAACAATGCCTAAACGAAGCGACAAAAATACAACCCCATCTGCAGTTCCTCAAGGACAGAATTATCAAAACGCGGCCATTTTGTCATTAAAAAAAAAATCATTACTCCCCCCCCCGACTTCTTTTCAATTCTGTCCAGCGCCGAACTACAGAGGCAGTTGTCATGATCCCTGGCAGATAGCGATTAATTATTACCCCGTGGAGATTTTTATAATTGGTTTTCTTACACTTGAGCGGAGTATTCTGAGAAAGAAAGAGGTGACAGTCCTTCGCGGTGTGTGTGGGAAATTGCTGGAGTTGGGGACACCAACGTTTGTCCAAGTTAAGGTCATTTGATGCAGCGCCTGCCGATGTTAGCAATGCAACAAACGTACGCTCATCATAGACAATAGACAATAGACAATAGGTGCAGGAGTAGAGGCCATTTCGCCCTTCGAGCCAGCACTGCCATTCAATGGGATCATGGCTGATCATCCACAATCAGTACCCCGTTCCTGCCTTCTCCCCATATCCCCTGACTCCGCTATCTTTAAGAGCCCTATCTAGCTCTCTCTTATGAAAGCATCCAGAGAACCGGCCTCCACCGCCCTCTGAGGCAGAGAATTCCACAGAATTCCACAGGTCATAAGGGATAGGAGCGGAATTACCCCATCAAGTCAACTCCGCCATTCAATCATGGCCGATCTATCTCTCCCTCCTAACCCCATTCTCCTGCCTTCTCCCCGTAACCAATCTAATCGAGAATCTATTGCTTAAGAAGGAACTGCAGATGCTGGAAAAATCGAAGGTAGACAAAAATGCTGGAGGAACTCAGCGGGTGCGGTAGCATCTATGGAGCGAAGGAATAGGTGACGTTTCGGGTCGAGACCCTTCTTAGAGGGTCTGAGGAAGGATCGCGACCTAACCAAGAATCTATCTCTGCCTTAAAAATATCCACTGACTTGGCCTCCACAGCCGTCTGTGGCAAAGAATTCCACAGATTCACCACCCTCTGACTAAAGGAATTCCTCCTCATCTCCTTTCTAAAGGAACATCCTTTAATTCTGAGGCTGTGCCCTCTAGTCCTAGACTCTCCCACTAGTGGAAACATCCTCTCCACATCCACTCTATCCAGGCCTTTCACTACTCGGCAAGTTTCAATGAGGTCCCCTCTCATCCTTCAAAACTCCAGCGAGTACTGACCCAGTGCCTACATGTCTTTGGAGTGTGGGAGGAAACTGGAGCACCAGGAGAGAGCCCAGGCAACATTTAAGAAACCTTTAGACAGGTACATGGATAGGACAGGTGTGGAGGGATATGGGCCCAACGCAGGCAGGTGGGTCTAGTGTAGGTGGGCCAGTTTGGGCAAGTTTGGCAGCAGGCCCTATTTCTGCACTGTAAGACTCTATTTGAGTTTTTTTAGTTTGAGACAGCCATGATCACATTGAATGGCGGTGCTGGCTCAAAGGGCCGAATGGCCTACTCCTGCAACTATTGTCTATTGTCTAGTTTATTGTCACGTGTACCGAGGTACAGTGAAAAGCTTCTGTTGCGTGCTAACCAGTCAACGGAAAGACAATACATGATTACAATCGAGCCGTCCCAGTGGACAGATACATGATAAACAGCTTACATATGGGAGCAATAGTTATGACACAGATGATGCAAAACTGGTAGAGTGTTTGATGGTGAGTAAGAGAGATAGCAAACGTAAGGATAGGCAAGCAGTCTGTGGAATTCTCTGCCTCAGAGGGCGGTGGAGGCCGGTTCTCTGGATGCTTTCAAGAGAGAGCTAGATAGGGCTCTTAAAAATTGCGGAGTCAGGGGATATGGGGAGAAGGCAGGAACGGGGTACTGATTGTGGATGATCAGCCATGATCACATTGAATGGCGGTGCTGGCTCGAAGGGCCGAATGGCCGACTCCTGCACCTATTGTCTATTGTGTATGGTCTATTACAATCCAATTAATGTGTGGGAATGTAGTTGACCCAAAGGGTCTTGAGCCCCCTGCCAGAGAGGGTGGAAGGGCCAGATATCGGTGCCACATTAGAATGTACCTGAATGACCACTGCACGAGTGTCTGCAGGAATGTGGCCCAGTGAGCTGAATAAAGGGGCGGCTGGCTGGCACAGCGGGTAGAGCGGCTGCCTCACAGCAACGGGGACCCAGGTTCGATCCTGACCTCGGGTGC
Organism: Raja brachyura; assembly: GCA_963514005.1. The sequence continues at coordinate 34,494,365 of OY740809.1, read as the reverse complement.
TGCCCGTGTGGAGTTTGCACGATCTCGCTGTGACCGCCTGGGTTTTCCCTCTGGTTTCTACACACATCCCAAAGACATAGAGGTTTGTCGGGTACTTGACCTCTGCACTTTGCTCCTAGTGTGCAGGGAGGTGGATGAGTATGTGGGATAACATAGAACGAGTGTGTACAGGTATTAACTCGGTGGGCCGAAGGGCCTATTTCCTCGAAACTAAAGTGAAATGGAACCTGACTGTAAAATTCTTCTTCGGGCCAAAGCAGACAGGATGGATCAAACACCTTGCATCTGTGGCACAAGTCTGTATGATTCGACAATCAAGGGGCCTTTAACAGCTTTGGCATTCAACCTTAGAGAAATAAAGGCGATAGGACCCGATGATTATGAAAGACGGACTGTTGGCAAAGGATTATATTGGTATTTCACACGTTGCACTCTGAAGAGGAAATGTGAGGAGGTTTTAATGCTGAATTAGAATAAAATTATACAGAGGTCAGAAACATTGCTCATTTGATCAGTGTTAACTGGAATATCTTTTGGCAAGTTGGTTAACTTGCTGGACCAGCTCCAGAATTATTTTTACTCTATTTGTAATTACATGTGTCTCTGTGGAAGTGTCTGATAGATAGACCTGTTTAGTTTGCTAAATGTATCTTTTCCATATCAAACTCAAGTTGCTCCTCATTCATGTAATTTCTAACCGAGACACCCAAGAGATCTCAAGGTTCGGAGCAGAGGCATGCAATCCAATTTGAACCCTAGTGAGGTGTCCTTAATCTACTTAGACTGACCTCAGGAACTTCCTTCAGAGCGAGCCAATCCTTCCACAAGTCAAACCAATTTGCATTTATATAGTCACGCTAACATGACAGAACATGCCGAGGAATCTCACGGAAACATAGAAGCATAGAAAACAGGTGCAGGAGTAGGCCATTCGGCCCTTCGAGCCAGCCTTGCCATTCAATACGATCATGGCTGAATTTGACTGATCATATTCAGTTCCCCGTTCCTGCTTTTTTCCCCGCATATCCCTTCATTCCGTTAGCCCTAAGATCTAAATCTAACGGGCCTGTCCCACTTGGAGATGTTTTTTCGGCAACTGCCAGCGACTGTCATGGTCGTATCAGGTCGCCGAGAAACCGGCGGCAACGTACCTCACCCTGGCGACAACCTACGACAGTACCTACGTCAAGCTACGCTCATTGGCGTCAAACCCACTGGCGCCGAAAATATTTCACCACATTGAAAATTTAGCGGCGACCAGAAAGACGCTACAACTTTTTGCGCGACCGAGGAGATGATCAACTAGTCGTCTTTAGTTGCCTAAAAAATCGCCCGAGTGGGACAGGCCCATAACTCTATCTTTTGTCACTGAACCATGTTTGAGAGCCATACATACCTGTGTTCAATTCTTATTGAGGACCGTCTTAAATCTGAAAAGAAGTAAAGGAACAGGGCACACGATGGCGCAGTGGTAGAGTCGCAGCCTCACAGCGCGCCAGAGACACGAGTTCAATCCCGACTACAGGTGCTGTCTGTACGGAGTTTGCACGTTCTCCCCCGTGACCTGCGTGGGTTTTCTCCGGGTGCCCCGGTTTCCCCCCACACTCCAAAGACGTGCGGGTTTGTTGGCTAATTGGCTCTGGTAAAACTGCGAAATTGCCCCTAGTGTGGGTAGGATAGCGTTAGTGTACGGGGGGGATCGCTGGATAGCACGGACTCAGAGGGCTGAAAGGCCTATTTCCACGCTGTATCTCTAAATTCTAAATCTCTATCGCTAAAGCCTTTAATCCCTGATCGATTAATTTGATCCTGTGCACTTATACCTCTTCACTCTGCTTGGCACCAGACTTTGTTCGATGATGCTACTCTGACGAGGTGTCTTGCTGTGCTAAAGGCACCATATAAATGCATTGTTTTTCTCTCGTTTAGTCGTAAGACGGGTGATGAACTGCGCGGCAACTCGACTGATCAAATTTGTTGAACTTCTGACCTTTCCTCTGTTCGCCGTTTAAGCGGGCGTGCCGAACTTGATGCCAAGTTAACCTAATCCTCAAAAGGACCCAGAGAGCCGGAGTAACAAGAGGAATCGAGTATAGGAGCAAAGAGGTCCTTCTGTAGTTGGAGGCCGGTTCTCTGGATGCTTTCAAGAGAGAGCTAGATAGGGCTCTTAAAAATAGCGGAGTCAGGGGATATGGGGAGAAGGCAGGAATGGGGTACTGATTGGGGATGATCAGCCATGATCACATTGAATGGCGGTGCTGGCTTGAAGGGCCGAATGGCCTCCTCCTGCACCTACTGTCTATTGTCTATTGCAACAGGTCAGGCTGCAGCTCTGGAGACCATGGGTAGATGATGTTTCAGATCGGGTTGGGACCCTTCTTCACGGGGGTGGCGGGGGGGGGGGGGGGGGGGAGAGAAGAAGGATGGAAAAGTGTAGAGGCAGGACAAAGTGAGGCAGGTAACAGGTGGGCATAGGCAAGGGGGGGGGGGGGGGTCTTCATAGACAGATGGGTGGAGCAAAGACCTCTCTGTGGAAAGTAACTGGAGCTCCCGGAGAAATGTTACACCTGCACTAAGCCAATTAGCGTAATAACCTGCACGTCTTTCGAGTGTAGGAGGAAACCGAATATCTTGGAGAAAACCCACGCAGGTCACAGGGAGAACGTACAAACTCCGCACAGACAGCACCTGTAGTTGGGATGGAACCCGGGTCTCTGGCGCTGTGAGGCAGCAACTCTACCGCTGCGCCACCATACTCTAGAGCTACTGTTATTCTAGAACTTTGTGCTTGGTTCATAGTTTGACCTCCCAGGTCTCCGCCAACACTCCACCTATCATTAGCATGAGCAGAGTTGTGGGTCTGGCTTGTGATATGGATAAATATTCCCGTCATTAAAAACGCTTAACCATTGTTTTAAAAGTCGATGTTGACTAGTTACTGAATTAAAAACTGAGATAATTAACGTACTGCTCACAGGATTTACAATTTTAGATTTTAGCAATATAAAATGTGTTGAATATTTAATTATACTTATGGAATTTTCAAGGAGAGAATATTCCTTTCATGAATAACTGCGCTGAAGGGAAAATTAGAGCCTGTGCCAAATAATGGGAACAGGATGAGCAAGCGAAGTATGGCGGGTATTGTCCAATTGTCTACGCTTCCGCAGGGCGTCGGAAGCAACTGTTTGGCTCGGTTTAATTTAGAGACACAGCGCGGAAACAGACAGTTCGTCCCAGCGATCCTCGAACTTCCTACACACACTAGGGACAATTTCACATTTATACCCAGCCAACCAACCTACAAACTTGTACGTCTTTGGAGTGTGGGAGGAAACTGGAGCACCCGGAGAAAACCCACGTGGTCACGGGGAGAACGTACAAACTCCGTACAGACGGCACCCGCAGTCAGGATCGAACCCGGGCCGCACGGAGGTCGGGTGAGTGGCGCAATGTGGCGCAAAGTGAGGCGAACTTGGAGCGAAGTCTAAGGTAAGTTCGCCAGGACAGAGAGGGGCACACAGAGAGGGGCACACAGAGAGGGGCACAGAGGCACACACACACAGGGCCACGGAGCCTCACACATAGAGGGTCACGGAGGCACCTACAGATAGGTTCACGGAGGCACGATGTCGGGGCGGTGTGTAATGCGTCGAGACGACTGCGAGCCGACAAGCCGTTGCCGCGCGGAATTTTTGAACATAGTCAGTTTTTCGGAGCCCCGAGCGATGTCGGGGCGAACTCAGGACGAATTCCGCACAATTCCACATGGCTCCGGCGATCGAAGTGGGACCGGCCCCGCTCATCGCATGGAGTTGCGTGCTGGTGGGACAGGCCCTTAACTCATCTATTTGTCTTCCAGTGCGAAATATCTCAACAATAAAAAACATCTTTTCCATCCAATTAGAGGATTTGACATTTTGTTCTCTCTCCAGAACTGTGTTGCTCCCTCCCTTCACCCAGTCAGATCCAAACATCGAGTGCCTGAGGCATTTCATGAGCGTAGTTTAGATTCCTCCCTCTTAGGTCAGAAGAGAAATTCTGGTCCCTCTGCACTGATTTGGATGTAAAAGACTTGGCTGGTGCACCTGCAACATACTGTGTGATCACAAATAGTGGAAAGAGCGTTTTTTTACAAAGTGCTGGAGTAACTCAGCGGGTCAGGCAGCATCTCCGGAGCTGACATTTTGGGTTCTCACTCAAAACTTCACCATTTTTGTTCAGATTAATTTTGTGATACGGCGCGGGAACAGACCCCTCCTGCCCACCGGGTCCGCTCCGACCAGCGATCCCCGCACATCCTGCACACATTTACGGACAATTTACAATTTTACCAAAGCCAATTTGTCTACGAACCCCCACGTCTTTGGAGTGTGGGAGGAAACCGGAGCACCCGGGGAAAACCCATGCAGGTCATGGGGAGAACGTGCAAACTCCATACAGACAGCGCCCGGTGGTCAGGATCGAACCTGGGTCGCTGGCGCTGTGAAGTAGCGACTCTACCGCTGCGCCACCGAGACACACTGCTCGTGTTTTCCAGAGATTCCGCCTGACCCGCTGAGTTACTCCGGCACTTTGTGTGTATTATTCCAGCCCCTGTAACTTCCTTTGAATTTCGATGGCCGTGTTTTGGCTCCGTCAAATTAACCATGTGCGTTAATCATAAGCTGGCTCCAGGGTACCTGACAAAATCCAAAAAGACAAACAAAGTGCTGGAGTAACTCAGCGGGTCAGGCAGCATCTCTGGAGAACATGGATAGGCGACGTTCCGGGTCGGGGCCCTTACTCAGACTGGGGAGGAGCGGAATTCTTTGCCACAGACGGCTGTGGAGGCCAAATCAATGGATATTTGTAAGGCAGAGATAGATAGATCGTTGATCAGTGCGGGTGTCAGGGGTTATGGGGAGAAGGCAGGAGAATGGGGTTAGGAGGGAGAGATCGAGCAGCTGTGATTGAATGGCGGAGTAGGGTTGATGTGCAGCTAATTTTGCTCCTATCACTTATGAACATGAACTTAGAAATTTCTTCAAGGTCGGTAACCCTTGAGGGGAGTTCTTGGAGGAGGAATCAGAATCTAGGAAAAAGGAACTACAGGTACAGGTTTATACAAAATCCATGTTGCTAACATTTCCTCACAGTCTCACACTCTGCGTTGGTGGAGAATTTGATTGTCCACTTTCAAACACAACTTCCGGCTCGTACTGTCAGTAGACAATAGGTGCAGGAGTAGGCCATTCGGCCCTTCGAGCCAGCACCGCCATTCAATGTGATCACGGCTGATCATTCCCAATCAGTACCCCGTTCCTGCCTTCTCCCCATATCCCCTGACTCCGCTATCTTTAAGAGCACTATCCAGCTCTCTGTTGAAAGTATCCAGAGAACCGGCCTCCACCGCCCTCTGATCAGACTGGCGTTTCAGAGGGAACGGTCTCTGCAGAAAGCAGAAAGGGGTGGAGATGGGAAGATGTGGCCAGTAGAGGGATCCCGATGTATCAGGCGGAACATGAGAGAGTCATGGAGGGCAGGGGCTATGGGGAGAAGGCAGGGGAAGGGGTTAGGAGGGAGAGATCGATCAGCCACGATTGAATGGTGGAGTAGACTTGATGGGCCGAATGGCCTAATTTTGGCCTAATTTTGCTCCCATAACTTATGAACTTCTAATGTAAATAGTCCTTCCTGCTCCTATGGTTTTGACTCTTCAATGAGTATTATAGGGGTAGGATGCAGAGGGCCAGACTCCAGCAATCACACACTAAGGTTGCTATGCGGCAGTAAACATTCACTCTAATAGAGTCAATATGTGAGATTTGACTTCCTCTCATAAAACCTGACGTGAAGTGTCCATCCAGTTGCGTAACCCTGGTGACCAGGTACCATCTACGTGCAGGAAGGAGCTGACGATAGCACGAAAAAGCTAGAGTCACTCAGCGGGTCAGGCAGCATCTCTGGAGAGAAGGAACGGGTGACGTTTCGGGTCGAGACCCTTCTTCAGACTGGTGCCCGGGGAGGGGGCAGGACAGAGATAGAATGTAGTGGGAGACAGTAAGATCAGTGGGAGAACTGGGAAGGGGATGGGGATGGAGAGGGAAAGCAAGGGCCACTTGAAGTTAGAGAAGTCAATGTTCGTACCGCTGGGGCGTAAGCTGCCCAAGCAAAATATGAGGTGCTGTTCCTCCAATCTGCGCTGGACCTCACTCTGACAATGGAGGAGGCCCAGGACAGAATACAGTTTGGGAAAGGGAGGGGGAGTTAAAATGCTGAGCAACCGGGAGATCAGGTAGGTTAAGGCGGACTGAGCGGAGGTGTTCATTGAAACGATCGCCGAGCCTGCGCTTGGTCTCGCTGATGTATAGAGGTTGACACCTGGAACAGTGGATACAGTAGATGAGGTTGGAGGAGGTGCAGGTGAACCTCTGCCTCACCTGGAAAGACTGTTGGGGCCCTTGGATGGAGTCGAGGGGGGAGATAAAGGGACAGCTGTTGCATCTCCTGCAGTTGCAGGGGCAAGTACCCGGGGAGGGGGTGGTTTGGGTGGGAAGGGACGCGTTGACCAGGGAGTTTCAGAGGCAGAGAGGGGTGGAGATGGGAAGATGTGGCCAGTAGTGGGATCCCGTTGGAGGTGGTGAAAATGTTGGAGGATTTGTAGATGCTGGCTCAAGCCGAAGAGAGCCCCAAAGAGCTGGAGTAACTCAGCGGGACAGGCAGCATGTCCGGAGAGAAGGAATGGGTGACCTTTCGGGTCGAGACCCTTCTTCAGACTGGTCATGGGAATGGGAAACAAGAGATATAGACGATGCTTTAGAGAGATGTAGAATAAATTAATGAAAGATATGCAAAAAAGTAACGATGATAAAGGAAGCGGGCCATTGTTAGCTGTGTGCTGGGTGAGAACGAGAAGCTGGTGCAACTTGGGTGGGGGGGGGCGGGATGGAGAGGGAGGGACCAGGTGTGGTCCTGTGTTGAGCGTTGTAAAAGATTTATTGGAGTTAAGGTTGTTAATATAAGAAGAGTTTTTGTGATTAAATCCTGTGTAGAACACGGTCAACTCATAATTGGAAATATAATGAGTTTGGTTTTCCACTGTGACTCACACGTCTCCCTGTAACTCCTTGACACAACGTACAACTTAACACGTTTCCATTTCTGTTCTTCATACCTGAATTACTCTAGTCTAGTTTAGAGGTTTTGTGTTCAGAGACACAGTGTGGAAAGAGGCCACTCGGCCCACCGAGTCCACGCCGACCATCGATCACACTGGTTCCATGCTATCCCACTTTCTCATCCACTCCCTACACACCAGGGGTAATTTACAGAGGGCCGCTTAGCCTGCAAACCCGCGCATCTTTGGGAAACCCACGTGGTCACAGGGAGAACGTGCAAACTCAGCACAGTCAGCACTCGAGGTTGGAGTCAGATAGTGTGCAGGGATCGCTGGCTGGAGCGGACCCGGTGGGCCGAACGGCTTGTTTCCGCGCTGTATCTCTGACACTAAACTAAACTGAATGAGCTTCTGTGTACACAATTTCATTGGAACCTGAGGGGTTTGTAGGTAAACTGGCGGCTGTAAGATTATTAAGGGTTTGGACACGCTAGAGGCAGGAAACATGTTCCCGATGTTGGGGGAGTCCAGAACCAGGGGCCACAGTTTAAGAATAAGGAGTAAGCCATTTAGAACGGAGACGAGGAAACACTTTTTCTCACAGAGAGTGGTGAGTCTGTGGAATTCTCTGCCTCAGAGGGCGGTGGAGGCCGGTTCTCTGGATGCTTTCAAGAGCGAGCTAGATAGGGCTCTTAAAAATAGCGGAGTCAGGGGATATGGGGAGAAGGCAGGAACGGGGTACTGATTGGGGATGATCAGCCATGATTACATTAACCATATAACCATATAAAATTACAGCACGGAAACAGGCCTTCTCGGCCCTTCCAGTCCGTGACGACCATTTATTTTCCCCTAGTCCCATCTACCTGCACTCAGACCATACCCCTCCATTCCTTTCCCGTCCATTTACCTATCCACTTTACTTTTAAATGTTAAATCGATCCTGCCTCCACCACTTCTGCTGGAAGATCATTCCACACAGCCACCACTCTCTGAGTAAAGAAGTTCCCCCTCATGTTACCTCTGAACTTCTGTCCCATATTGAATGGCGGTGCTGGCTCGAAGGGCCGACTGGCCTACTCCTGCACCTATTGTCTATTGTCTATGGTCTATTACAATCCAATTAATGTGTGGGAATGTAGTTGACCCAAAGGGTCTTGAGCCCCCTGCCAGAGAGGGTGGAACGGACAGATAAATCGCCCCTCGTGTGTAGCGAGTGGTTGAGAAAGTGGAAGAACACGTAACACTAGTGTGGATGGGCGATCGATGGTCGGCGCGGACCCGGTGGGCCGAATGGCCTGCTTCCATGCTGTATCTCCACATCAAACCGCCCAATTTAAATACGTTAAAAAGGACACCAAGGAGTTAATGTGAATGTGAAAATATCTTCTCTGCTGAAATATGTTAGAGCTGCACAGGAGAGCTGCTGTCTCATTCAGCTCCGGATATTAAAATACCACATTGAATTAGTCCACAAAGATGCCTAATTCCCTGACATATATATTTTGGTGTTCGCCAAGTAACAAGACAAGGCTTTCACGTTCTTGATCTGAACCATGAGGCAGGTGAAGAATTCTTGAAATAGCATTCATTAAGCAAGATGCAATGGATGCATTTAGTTTACACATTCAATCGCAGATTTATATTCCAAGCAGACCTACTTTATGACTGAAGAAATAGAAAAAAATATGCAGTTCAGATGCATCAGTCGGTGGCTTTGAGCTCCGTTTCATAGAAACATAGAAATTTGGTGCAGGTGTAGGCCATTCGGCCCTTTGAGCCTGCACTGCCATTCAATATGATCATGGCTGATCATCCAACTCAGTATCCCGTACCTGCCTTCTCTCCATACCCCCTGATCCCTTTAGCCACAAGGGCCACATCGAACTCCCTCTTAAATATAGCCAATGAACTGGCCTCAACTACCCTCTGTGGCAGAGAATTCCAGAGACTCACCACTCTCTGTGTGAAAAAAGTCCTTCTCATCTCGGTCCTAAAGGATTTCCCCCTTATCCTTAAGCTGTGACCCCTTGCCCTGGACCTCCCCAGCATCGGGAACAATCTTCCTGCATCTAGCCTGTCCAACCCCTTAAGAATTTTGTAAGTTTCTATAAGATCCCCCCTCAATTTCCTAAATTCTAGAGAGATTTCCTGCCCATCCCACAGATCTATATTGAGTGTAATTACCTGACGTTGTTAGTGTGTTTTATTAACACGCAGGCACGTGTGGCAAGACTAACGTTGACTGCCACGGGGCCACAGCAAGGTGGCACGGCCGCTAGTGGTGGGCGCCACTACCTCACAGTGCCAGAGACACGGGTTCAATCCTGACTACGGATGCTGCCTGTACGGAGTTAATACACTCGATTGCGGGCGCTGTCTGTACGGAGTTTGCACGTTCTCCCCGTGACCTGCGTGGGTTTTCTCCGAGATCTTCGGTTTCCTCCCACACTCCAAAGACGTAAACATTTGTAGGTTAATTGGCTCGGTATCAATGTAAAAATGTCCTTGGCGTGTGTAGGATAGTGTTAATGTGTGGGGGTCGCTGGTCGGTGCGGACCCGATGGGCTGAAGGGCCTGTTTCAATGCTGTACAATTCAACCAGTGGTGCTGCCACCTCATAGCTCCAGAGACCCAGGTTGGGCATTCTGTCGGCAAAGGGACTGAAGGGAACGTTCTGTTAACCATATAACCATATAACCATATAACAATTACAGCACGGAAACAGGCCCTCTCGGCCCTTCCAGTCCATGCCGACCATTTATTTTCCCCTAGTCCAATCTACCTGCACTCAGACCATACCCCTCCATTCCCTTCCCGTCCATATACCTATCCACTTTACTTTTAAATGTTAAAATCGATCCTGCCTCCACCACTTCTGCTGGAAGATCATTCCACACAGCCACCACTCTCTGAGTAAAGAAATTCCCCCTAAACTTCTGTCCCTTAACTTCTGTTCTATTGTGGGTGAGCACAGATCCAATGGGCTGAATGGCCTCCTCATCTGCTGTAATATGTATGTAGTTATGATTGCCCCTTTAGAAGGTCGTCAATGGGGCCATATTCTCAAACCATTATCATCAGTTGAAGATATTTACACCATTTTCTTTAGCGACTTAGAGAGATACAGTGCTTGAACAGGCCCTTCGGCCCACCGAGTCCATGCTGACCAGCGATTACCACATACACTAACACTATCCTACACACACTAGGGACAAATTAGAATTTCTACCAAAGCCAATTAAACTGCAAACTCGCACGTCTTTGGAGCAGTGAAGGCTAACCTAAATAAACTTCAAATGCAAATGTATGATCCCAATCTTATGCTAAATCCCCGGAGCATTGGCTTCAGTGTCAGCCCAATCTTTGTGTCAGATTGTGTTACCTGCATTCATATTAATTGGTTGGACAGTGTACATTTCTGGGGGGAATTTCCCTAATAGGATCAGACATTTCAAATCAACTTCTGATAAATTCTTTATTCTCCTGAAGTTCCATGATATATTCCATCTTTCTGAGAAATGCAACCTTGGTTGCCAACAGTATATTGCTGTTGAGGGAGTGCAGCGTAGGTTCACAAGGTTGATTCCCTGGATGGCGGGACTGTCATATGTTGAAAGAATGGAGCGGCTGGGCTTGTATACGCTGGAATTTAGAAGGATGAGAGGTGTTCTTATTGAGACATACAAGGTTGTTAAGGGTTTGGACACGCTAGAGGCAGGAAACATGTTCCCGATGTTGGGGGAGTCCAGAACCAGCGGCCACAGTTTAAGAATAAGCGGTAAGCCAGTTAGATCGGAGATGAGGAAAAACTTTTTCAATCAGAGAGTTGCGAGTCTGAGGAATTCTCTGCCTCAGAGGGCAGTGGAGGCGATCAAGAGAGAGCTAGATAGGGCTCTTAAAGATAGCGGAGTCAGGAGATATGGGGAGAAGGCAGGAACGGCGTACTGATTGGGGATGAGTTGGAGGTCGGGTGAGTGGCGCAACGCGGCACAAAGTGAGGCGAACTTGGAGCAAAGTCTTATGGTAAGTTCGCCAGGACAGAGAGGGGCACACAGAGAGGGGCACAGAGGCACACACACACACAGGGCCACGGAGCCACACACAGAGAGGGTCACGGAGGCACCTACAGAGAGGGTCACGGAGGCACGACGTCGAGGCGGTGTGTAATGCGTCGAGGCGACTGCGAGCCGACAAGCCGTTGCCGCGCGGAATTTTTGAACATAGTCAGTTTTTCGGAGCCCCGCGCGATGTCGGGACGAACTCCGCACAATTCCGCACGGCTCCGGCGATCGAAGTGGGACCGGCCCCGCGACGCCGGACGGCTCAAGCGACCACGTTAGGTCGCGCTAATCGCATGGAGTTGCATGCTGGTGGGACAGGCCCTTAAGCAGTAATGTAACCACCTTAGAGCATCCTTGCGGCTTCTGTTTAGAATTCATTACAGCACGCATCACCCACCGGCGTTCAGCTAAACGCTCTGCCGGAAGCCAGCTGGCATCAGTGTTCCATGCAGCCACAATCACGAGCTCATCTTTTGCCCGCACGTTGCCTGAATTTGTGATTTACTCGCGAAGAAACGAAACGTGTGCATTCAGCGTGTGTCTGGCTCCAAACGCCTTACGAGGAATGAAAGCAAGACGGTATGATTCTTCGGGCCAATTGGAACTAACGGGGTAGGCAAAAGTGCTGGAGAAACTCAGCTTCAGGAGGGAAATAGGTAACGAAAAGGAACATTAAAATATCTGAAGAAGGGTCTCGACCCGAAACGTTGCCTATTTCCTTCGCTCCATAGACGCTGCCGCACCCGCTGAGTTTCTCCAGCACTTTTGTCTACCTTCAATTTTCCAGCATCTGCAGTTCCTTCTTAAACACTAGAACTAAGGGGGACTTGGCGTGAGGGGGGGGGGGAGGGGGGTCACTGAGGACTACGGGGGAGCCGAGAGAATGGGGGGGGGCAAAGAAGGGATGGGTACTTTTTGCCATTTTATCGGCACAACGGATCAGTACGGGTGTCGGAGGTTATGGGGAGGGTCAGGCTACAGTTGTACAAGACATTGGTGAGGCCACATCTGGAGTAGTGTGTTCAGTTTTGGTCACCCAGTTGAAGGAAAGATGTCAAGTCAAGAGTGAAGAGAGTTTTGAAACATAGAAACAGAGAAAATAGGTGCAGGAGTCGAGGCCATTCGGCCCTTCGAGCCTGCACCGCCATTCAATATGATCATGGCTGATCATCCAACTCAGTATCCCGTACCTGCCTCCTCTCCATACCCCCTGATCCCTTTACCCACAAGGGCCACATCCAACTCCCTCTTAAATATAGCCAATGAACTGGCCTCAACTACCTTCTGTGGCAGAGAATTCCACAGGTTCACCACTCTCTGTGTGAAAAATAATTTTCTCATCTCGGTCCTAAAAGACTTCCCCCTTATCCTTAGACTGTGACCCCTTGTTCTGGAGTTCCCCAACATCGGGAACAATCTTCCTGCATTTAGCCTGTCCAACCCCTTAAGAATTTTGTAAGACTCTATAAGATGCCCCCTCAATCTTCTAAATTCCAGCGAGTACAAGCCGAGTCTATCCAGTCTTTCCTCATATGGAAGTCCTGACATCCCAAGAATCAGTCTTGTTTATGTCATGTGTCCCACATAGGACAATTAAATTCTTGCTTGCTGCAGCACAACAGAATATTGTAGGCATAAATACAGAACAGGTCAGTGTGTCTATATACCACAGACCATATATATGTACACATAAATAAACAGATAATGTGCAATAGGCTGTTATAGTTCAGAGTTTGTTTGATGTCGTGTTTAATAAGCTGATGGCTGTGGGGAAGTAGCTATTCCTGAACCTGGTCGTTGCAGTCTTCAGGCTCCTGTACCTTCTACCTGAAGGTAGCAGGGAGATGAGTGTGTGGCCAGGGTGGTGTGGGTCCTTGATAATGTTGCCAGCCTTTTTGCGGCAGCGACAGTGATAAATCCCCTCGATGGAAGGAAGGTCAGAGCCGATGATGGACTGGGCAGTGTTTACTACTTTTTGTAGTCTTTTCCGCTCCAGGGCGCTCAAGTTGCCGAACCAAGCCACGATGCAACCGTTCAGCAAGCTCTCTACTGTACACCTGTAGAAGTTAGAGAGAGTCCTCCTTGACAGACCAACTCTCCGTAATCTTCTCAGGAAGTAGAGGCGCTGATGAGCTTTCTTAATAATTGCATCAGCGTGCTGGGATCAGGAAAGATCTTCAGAGATGTGCACGCCCAGGAATTTGAAGTTCTTGACCCTCTCCACCATCGACCCGTTGATATAAACGGGACTGTGTGTCCCTATCTTACCCCTTCCAAAGTCCACAATCAGTTCCTTGGTTTTGCTGGTGTTGAGGGCCAGGTTATTGTGCTGGCACCATATGGACAGTCGGTCGATCTCACTTCTACGGAAGTTGTTAAGCCGGAGAGAGTGCAGTGAAGATTTACGAGGATGTTGCCAGGATTCGAGTGCCTGAGCTATAGGGAGAGGTTGAGGCAGGCGAGGACTTTATATCTTGGAGTGCAGGAAGATGAGGGATGAGCTTATAGAGGTGTATAACATCATGAGGGGAAGAGATTGGGTGAGTCTCTTACACAGAGTATGGGAATCAAGAACCAGAGGTCTAGGCTTAAGGTGAGTTGAGAAATACACTGTACCTGAGGGGCAGACTTTTCACGCAGAGGGTGGTGGGCGTATGGAACGAGCTGCCGGAGGAGCTAGTTGAGGCTGGGACTATAACAGCATTTAAAAGACATTTGCATGGGTACATAGATAGGAAAGGTTTAGAAGATGGAAACTGGACTAGTGTAGATGGGGTATCATGGTCGACATGGGGTGGGAGATTGCAACCTTCACGTGGTCCGCCCTGTTTCGACTAATGCAATCAACTCGACGTGCACAAACAGAAGATCAAATAGAACAAGTTGTCCTGCAACTTTAGGCTGTGCACGCCACACAACAGATGAAGAAGATCGACATGGGCGAGTTGGGTCGCAGGGCCTTTCTCCGCAACTCTAAATAATTCTGTGGATAAATAGCCTTTTGACTTCTCCTGTGGAGCGGAGATCAAGGTTGATCTGATTATACTTTCTACTCCACCGTCGTTAAGTTAAGTGTTTGCATTGTCGTCCAAGCAGCTTGCTCTGTTCTCTGTTGCCTGCCACTGTGACAGTGAGAAAGTGAACGCATAGCTATTCTTGTGTCTAATATCCCGTGATTGTGTGTGAAATATTTAGTCATAGAGTCATAGAATGATACAGTGTGGAAACAGGCCCTTCGGCCCAACTTCCCCACACTGCCCAACATGTCCCAGCTACATTAGTCCCACCTGCCTGCGTTTGGTCCACATCCCTCCAAACCCGTCCTAACCATGTACTTGTCTAACTGCTTCTTAAATGTTGGGATAGTCCCAAGCCTCAACTACCTCCTCCGGCAGCTTGTTCCATACACCCACCGCCCTTTGTGTGAAAAAGTTACCCCTCAGACTCCTATTAAATCTTTTCCCCTTCACCTTAAACCTTAGTCCTCTGGTCCTCGATTCACCTACTCTGGGCAAGAGACTCTGTGCGTCATTATGGAGGGGGGACCTCACTGAAACTGATCGAATAGTGAGTCTTGGATAGAGCGGATGTGGAGAGGATGTTTCCGCTGGTGCATCTACACAATCTATTCCTCTTATGATTTTTTTAATTAAAAAATATATATATTTTAATTAGAAGCATGTATACAAATAATAATAAACGGCAATTTAATTACAAATTTCTTACACAGCTTCAGTTTTTTAATTGTTTTTAAAGATAAGAGAGAAAAAGATGAGAAACTATTGATCCAGTCCCAAACTCAAGCTTCAACCCTGATTTTGTGTTAAACCAATTCACATTTTTAAGAATTCAATAAATCGAGACCATCTTCTAACAAATAATTCTGGTTTGTCAATTAAGACAAATCTTCCTTTTTTCCAAATGCAAGGTCTGAGTCAGTTCCGTAGTTTCAATTGTGGGGGCTGCTGGTTTTTTCCAGAATTTGAGTATTAATTTTTTCGTAGTTGTTAGACTGGAATCAAGAAATTGTCATATGGTTTGTGCTATGTTCTGTTAATCCTAATATTATTAAGTTTGGATCTGGGTCCAGTTGGTTATTGAGAAACTTCAGAAATAATTTTCAGAAACATTCCTCTCATGATTTTATACCCTCTCATCGATACAGGCCCCTGATGTTGTATACAAATTATGGACGATACGAATATCAACTTGGCTCACGCAGGGCATTTGCACGCTGCAGGAACCCGAATCTCTTCCAGTGATGTAGGTCGAGTAAATAAACATTGACTGGGACGGACTCTGTTCCACTTTCACAAGTTATTTATCTGCTGGCGGAGATGGAAGCACAGCCCCGAAGAAGTGTGCTTGAGATTGGAGTGAGACTTGAAGCCATCAGGCAACTCAACCATCGTACCACAACTAGAGAGCAGTCCTGAGCTGCCATCCACCTCATTGGAGACCCTCGGGCTATCTTTAATCAGGGTTTATCTTGCACCCAAAATTTCCCCTTTATCCTGTGTCTGCCATCATCATCATCGCCGGTCACTCAAAACCAGTGTGACTGTCCTCTCATGGAGGACGCCTGTGCGTGACTTTGTTTAACGTGGGGAGACTGGTGCACAGACAGCCACCCCACGGTCCTGGGCAGATCTGGGTCAGGATCCAGTGGCATGGAGTCCAAGACGACCGGAGACCCTTTTCTGCCGCAGCCTTCATCCGCCTTCCTAGCCGTTGTGACGCTCCACTAAGGTCAGCCATCATCCTCCGCCTGTTCCACCGTTGAGGTCTTGGTCGGATCGCTCTTTGTCAGAGACCAGACCTCCCCCTCGACCTTACCGCCATGGGTGGCCCTACCAGGAGCATCACTCCAGACGGCATCGCTCTCAGGATCTCAGGTCCACACGAGCTTCTCCACCACGACAAGGTGACAGTCCACGGAGACGTAATCTGTATCTGTACACTGTGGACGGCTCGATTGTAATCATGTATTGTCTTTCCGCTGGCTGGTTAGCACGCAACAAAAACGCTTTTCACTGTACCTCGGTGCACGTGACAATAAATTAAACTAAACTGCGTAGGAAGGAACAGCAGGTGCTGGTTTAAACCAAAGATAGACACAAAATGCTGGAGTAACTCAGCGGGTCAGGCAGCGTCCCTGGAGAGAAGGAATGGGTGACGTTTTGGTTCGAAGCTACCCTTCAAAGCATGTGAAAATAGGCTAGGTGACAACTTCACAAGTGGGCTGAAGGGTCTCGCCCCGAAACGTCATCGATTTCCATCTCCCCATAGATGCTGCCTCACCCGCTGAGTTCCTCCAGCACTTCCATCTACTTTAGATTTTTCCAGCATCTGTAGTTCTTTCTTAAACAAGTAATTTCCAGTACCATATTTGATCAGATGATTTTGTGTAGAACCGTCATGGTGATGCCTTCTGGTAATAAAATAAGCGGGTTATTATAAAGTCCTACTGCATTAAAGTATACTGATTGCAATCTGCACTTTAATTGCAAGAGTGAAGTGTGTGTGTGCTCTGTATCACTGTTAATAGCTGGTGAAGGCGGGGATGAATATCATTATTTGACATTTCAGAGTTACACATCCAGCTGTCGTCCTCTGGTGTAGATCAGTCTCCGCAGGCAAAGCTTTCAATGACGAGGCGGTGCGGAGATTTTTATTCATAGTCTCGTCTTTCTAAAAGGTCTACAAAGCCCGCAATGGGCTTGCCCCCACCTACATTAAAAGTCTGCTCACCCACCGCACCACCTTCAAGTCCCTCAGATCGGCCGGCTTGGGGTTGCTGAACATCCCGCAGTCTAGGCGTAAGCTCAGGGGCGACCGACCGACCGCGCCTTTGCGGTTGCAGCTCCTAGACTGTGGAACAGCGTCCCTCTTCCCATCAGAACTGCCCCCTCCATCGACTCCTGTAAGTCGAGACTAAAAACTGATCGTTACTCCCAAGCCTTTCTTGACGTCCTGTGAGCGAGGGCTACATGTATGTCGTGATGTTTGTATTTAATCTAAGGACCACTGCTGTTCGTTACACTATTCTTATACCAATGTAAAGCACTTTGGCCAACGAGAGTTGTTTTTATAACCATATAACCATATAACAATTACAGCACGGAAACAGGCCTTCTCGGCCCTTCCAGTCCGTGCCGACCATTTATTTTCCCCTAGTCCCATCTACCTGCACTCAGACCATACCCCTCCATTCCCTTCCAGTCCATATACCTATCCACTTTACTTTAAATGTTAAAATTGATCCTGCCTCCACCACTTATGCTGGAAGCTCATTCCACACAGCCGCCACTCTCTGAGTAAAGAAGTTCCCCCTCATGTTACCCCTAAACTTCTGTCCCTTAATTCTCATGTCATGCCCTCTTGTTTGAATCTTCCCTACCCTCAATGGGAAAAGCTTATCCACGTCAACTCTGTCTATCCCTTTCATCATTTTAAAGACCTCAATCAAGTCCCCCCTTAACCTTCTGCGCTCCAAAGAATAAAGACCTAACTTGTTCAACCTTTCTCTGTAACTTAGTTGCTGGAACCCAGGCAACATTTATAGCACATTTTTATAGCACGCTCTGGTGGATGTCTGTGTTGAATTATGTTGTGCATTCAAAGTCAAAGTCAAATTTTATTTGTCACATGCACTTGTAGGTGCAGTGAAATGAATTTGCCAGCAGCGATACACTTAAAAAGAACACACAATGCACAATAAAATTTAACACAAACATCGACCACACCATTCCTCACTGTGGCGGGAGGCAACAAAGTTTAAAGGGCCTGTCCCACCAGCATGCAACTCCATGCGATGAGTGCGACCTAACGTGGTCGCTTGAGCCGTCCGGCGTCGCGGGGCCGGTCCCACTTCGATCGCCGGAGCCGTGCGGAATTGTGCGGAGTTCGTCCCGACATCGCGCGGGGCTCCGAAAAACTGACCATGTTCAAAAATTCCGCGCGGCAACGGCTTGTCGGCTCGCAGTCGCCTCGACGCATGACACACCGCCTCGACATCGTGCCTCCGTGAACCTCTCTGTAGGTGCCTCCGTGACCCTCTATGTGTGTGGCTCCGTGGCCCTCTGTGTGTGTGCCTCTGTGCCCCTCTCTGTGTGCCCCTCTCCGTCCTGACGAACTTACCTTTAAGACTTCGCTCCAAGTTCGCCTCACTTTGCGCCGCGTTGCGCCACTCACCCGGCCTCCGCGCGGCCCCTGCTGCCGGTTTGGTCGCGCTTGCCGCATGCAGGCGCATGCTGGTGGGAATGGCCCTGTACAGGGGGTCACCCGAGCTCCACGCGGCCCCCGCCTCTAGTTTGATCGCGCTCATCGCATGGAGTCGGATGCTGGTGGGACAGGCCCTTAACTGTAACGCCGCATGGTAAATTGCATCTCACTGCACGTTACGATGCATGTGACAAATGCATTTGAACTTGATCTGCGCAAATTCTGATTTGCCTGCCTTGCGCCTTTTTCCGTGGAGAGGGCGTTTGCGCTAGTGGGAGAGTCTAGGAGTAGAGGGCACAGCCTCAGAATTAAAGGACGTACCTTTAGACAGAAGAAAATGCTGAGGAATCTCTTTAGCCGGAGGGATGGTGAATCAGTGGAATTCATCGCACTGCGGGTGCCGTCTGTTACGTTCTCCCCGTGTCTGTGCAGATTTGCTCCGCGATCTTTGCTTTCCTCCAACACTCCAAACACATTTGAAGATTTTGAGAAAAGACATTCTTGCTATTGAGGGAGTGCAGCGTAGGTTCACCAGGTTAATTCCCGGGATGGCGGGACTGTCATATGTTGATGGAATGGAGCGGCTGGGCTTGTACACTCTGGAATTTGGAAGGATGAGAGGGGGATCTTATGGAAACATATCAAATGATTAAGGGTGGACACGCTGGATGCAGGAAACACGTTCACGATGTTGGGGGAGTCTATAACCAGGGGGTCGCAGTTTAAGAATAAGGGGTGGGCCATTTAGAACTGAGATGGGGAAAATCTTTTTCCCCTGTAGAGTTGTGAATTTGTGGGATTCTCTGCCACGGATGGCAGGGGAGGCCGATTTGCTGGATGCATTCAAAAGATAGAGCTCTTCGGGCTAGCGGAGTCAGGGGATATGGGGAGAAGGCAGGAGCGGGATACTGATGGTGGATGATCAGCCATGATCACATTGAATGGTGGTGCTGGCTCGAAGGGCCAAAAGGCCTACACCTGCACCTATTGTCTATGTAGCTATGTATCTATGTACACATTTGTAGGTTAATTGGCTTGGTATAAATGTAAATTGCTCCTATGGTATGTAAGATAATGTAAAGGGCCTGTCCCACCTACGTGTCCTTGGCACGCAAATTACGCGACCTCGTGGTCGCGTTGAGGCGTACGGGCATCGTGTGGCCGCACGGGGCCAGTTCCACTGAGAAGCGCGGAGGGGTATGTAGTTGTGCGCGACATCGCGCGGGGCTCTGAAATCTTCGCGCGCCAACGGCCTATCGTGTAACGTGGGACGGGCCCAAGATCCCGGCGCGATGCAACGTCTCACCTCCAACAGCAGCAGAAGCAGACAAACGATCGCCGAGCTCGGCCTGGGGCTCACGGCCGTTGCGGTCCGGATCCGCCCCCACTTCTACACCCAGAGCGGGACCAAGAAAATTGAAGATGGATACAAAATGCAGGAGTAACTCAGCGGGACCGGCAGCATCTCTGGAGAGAAGCAATGGGTGACGTTTTAGGTCAAGACCCCTCTTTTCAGACTGAAGAAGAGTCTCGACACGAAACATCACCCATTCCTTCACTCCAGTAGATGCTGCCAGTCCAGCTGCATTTCGTGTCCATCTTCAAATGACGTCACGTGCTCTTGACGGCTGTGTGGATGCATGAAGTCGCGGGTCCATCGCGGCTCAACGCGACCACGTAATTAGCATGCCAAGGACACGTAAGTGGGACAGGGGCTTTAGTGCATGGTCGGTGCGGACTCGGTGGGCAGCGGGGCCTATTTCAGCGCTGCATCTCTGAACCAAACTAAATTAAAGACATCTTAAAGTTCACATGGTCAACATCCTGGCTGATGAGTACAAGCAAACCATGTACCCGATGACCTCTCTATCTACACCCTATGTTGATGATCATTCATGACTAGCACTGATCTGGACGGCTCTTTGTGTGTTTTACCTTTGATTTTGATTTTTCGGAATCGAATTCTATTATCTGCCTGTTCCAATATTTTTCTTCGAGCATCTTGATCAGCTTTGAAAAATCCCTGGGGTGAAAGCAGTGAATCAAATGGCCCAATCTACGAGAGGCGTCGTTCTGAATTAAATCGCCCAGGGCTGACACCTGGAGAGGCTGCCTGCCAGCTCGCTCGCTTGCGTTTTAAGTGATCTCTCTGGAAACGACCGGCCCCTGGAAACCTCGTCACATTTCCGGACAGAAGTTGCCGAATTTTTACAGCACAGTTTTTTTGTTTTTTTAAAAAATATCTTTATTTATTAGCGGTACCGTAAGTTACATCAGTGTACATTCCTTTGTACCCCTTAATTGTTTTTAAGGCTTTAGAAAAGATAGAAAAAAAAAGTAAAATAGAAACATAGAGAAAGAGAAACGAAAAGCCAGTTACTTTATTACAAACGTCTCGCAAAAGGAATCGACCAACTCGACAGTTTTTCTTCCCCGTTTACCAAGACCTGACACCGGTACTTTTTTGAGGTATTCTTGCATCTTATCCTTGCAGTAGATTTATAAATGCAGACCACGTCTTATAGAAACAGTCTGATTTTCCTGCTAGTCGGAGTCTCATATCTTCCAAGTGTAGTGTTTCGAACATAGTTAAAATCCACATATTAACTGTTGATATAGGAGAATTCGTCCAGAATTTTAAGATGAGCTTTTTTCAAGTTATTAAGAGCGTATTCAAATAGAGTCCCTTGAAACACATTTAATTCAGGGCTGTCTTCCGATATCCCGAAGATTATCCAGTCTGCTTTTGGAGTCAGTTTTATTTTAAATATTTTAGTGACAATTTCAAAAATTTCAGTCCAAAATGTTTGAATTTTTGTACAAAAGACAAATGAGTGTGCTATGCAGCACAGGTATGGGCCTGTCCCACTTACGCGACTCTTTCGGTGATTGCCGGCTCCCGTCGTAGTTGGCTGACAATTTTCAACGCGTTGAAAATCCAGCGGTGACCAGAAAGGCGATGAGTGACTTGGGGACTACTCACCACCATACAGGCGATACCCTTGTGACATGTGAAGCCTGTACGGTCGTGTGTAGTCGCCCAAAGAGTCGTACCTTTTTCTGGTTGCTACTGGATTTTCAACATGTTGAAAATTTTCGGAGACCTGCTGTGACCATGACGGGTGCCAGAAGTCGCCGAAAAAGTCGCGTAAGTGGGACAGGCCCTTTAGCTGTTTCCTCTTTGAACAAATGGTCAGATTATTCCCACCCGGTCCCAAAGCCTAAGGAAATTCTTCCACTTCAACCCCCTTTTCAAAGTTCCTATTGGACCTGTTCCCACTGTCTTTTAAACTTTAGACTTTGGGCTTTCGAGATACAGCGTGGAAACAGGCCCTTCGGCCCACCGAGTCTGTACTGGCCAGCGATCCCCCATACACCAGCACTATCCGACACACACTTGAGGGACAATTTTTACAAATGACAATTAACCTACAAACCGATGTGCAGACACAAAATGTTGGAGTAACTCAGCGGGACAGGCAGCATCTGTGGAGAGAAGGAATGGATGACATTTCGTGTCGGGACCCTTCTTCAGGCTGCTGAGTATTAAACCTGCACGTCTTTCGAGCGTGGGATGAAGCCGGAGCATCCGGAGAAATCCCACGGAGGTCACGGGGAGAATGTACAAACTCTGTACAGACAGCGCCCGTAGTCGGGGTCGAACCCGGGTCTCTGGCGCAGTGAGGCAGCAACTCTACCGTTGCGCCACCGTGACACCCTCTTGGCATAGCCTTCAGCCAGATCAATGTTGGATCTTAGTGAGATCTGCTTGTTTTCCAAAAGAATCTTGTTGCCTGTTTCTGGCACCCATCATATGTTCCCGATGTTGGGGAAGTCCAGAACAAGGGCCCACAGTTTAAGGATAAGGGGGAATTCCTTTAGGACCAAGATGAGAAAAACATTTTTCACACAGAGAGTGGTGAATCTGTGGAATTCTCTGCCACAGAAGGAAGTTGAGGCCAGTTCATTGGCTATATTTAAGAGGGAGTTAGATGTGGCCCTTGTGGCTAAAGGGATCAGGGGGTATGGAGAGAAGGCAGGTACGGGATACTGAGTTGGATGATCAGCCATGATCATATTGAAGGGCCAAATAGCCTACTCCTGCACCTATTGTCTAAGTTTCTATGTTTCTATGTAGAGCTAGTGTTGGTCAGTGTGGACTCGATGGGTCGAAGGGCCTGTTTCCACACTCCATTTCTAAACTGAACTAAACTAAACTAAATTAAACTAAACTAAACTAAACTAAACTGACATCAATAAAATCCTGGGCAGACCCTGAAGGGTCTCGACCCGAAAAGGTCACCTATTCCTTCGCTCCATAGTTGCTGCCTCACCCGCTGAGTTTCTCCAGCTTTTTTGTCTACCTTTGATTTTTCCAGCATCTGCAGTTCTTTCTTTATCAATAAGATCCATTGGATGTGTTTTCTAAAGCTTCTAGATGGTCCAGAAGGAACTCATTAAATCACAAGCCTCAATGAGCTAGACAAACAGTTGCAACCGTCAACTGCAACTGGGACGTGTCTCATCGCATTGAGGCTTCAGACACACTACACTTCAAAGTCCCTGTCAGCACAGTTTCCTCTTAACCAACACATTCCGTGATGCAAAACTCTTGAAAATTTCACAAACTTTCAAATGCCGCAAAAACGAGAAATCCAAAATGAAACTACCCGTGAGGATCACGGCGGCACGGTGGCGCAGCGGTAGAGTTGGGGGCCCCGGGTTCGATCCTGTCTGCACGGAGTTTGCACGTTCTCCCCGTGACCGTGTGGGTTTTCTCCCGGTGCTCCGGTTTCCTTCCACACTCCAAACATGTCCCAGGTTTGCAGGCTACTTGGCTTGGAAAAATTGTGACTTGTCCCCAGGAGTGTGTAGCATAGTGGATGCGCGCGGGGGTCGCTGGTCGGTGCGGACTGGGTGGGCTGAAGGGCCTTTTACCGCGCTGTATCTCTAAATTCAACTGAACTCAGCTATTTAGAGTCAAAGGGTGATACAATGTGGCCCTTCGGCCAAACGCCCACTCTGGCCAACATGTCCCAGCGACATTAGTCCCACCTGCCCGCGTTTGGACCACATCCCACCCAACAGGTTTGGCGGGATATGGTCCAAATGCACCTGTCCAACTGTTTCTTAAACGTTGGGATAGTCCCTGCCTCAACTACCTCCACTACCTCCTTGTTCCATGCACCCACCACCACCCTTAGTGTGAAAAAGTTACTCCTCAGATTCCTATTAAATCTTTCCCCCTTCACCTTAAACCTTTGTCCTCTAGTCCTCGATTCACCTACTGTGGGCAAGAGACTCTTTCCATTATTATGGACGGGGACCTCATTGAGACTTATCGAATAGTGAAAGGCTTGGATAGAGTGGATGTGGAGAGGATTCCTACTAGTGGGAGAGTCTAGGACCAGAGGTCACAGCCTCAGAATTAAAGGACATTCCTTGAGATAGGAGATGAGGAAGAATTTCTTTAGTCAGAGGGTCGTGATTCTGTGGAATTCTTTGCCACAGAAGGCTGTTAAGGCCAAGTCAATGGATATTTTAAAGGCAGAGATAGATAGACTGGATTAGTACGGGTGTCAGGGGTTATGGGGAGAAGGCAGGAGAATGGGGTTAGGGGGGAGAGATCGATCAGCCACGATTGAATGGTGGAGTAGACTTGATGGGCCGAATGGCCTAATTCTGCTCCTATAACTTATGAACTTATGAACGTATTTCTAATGTAAATAGTCCTTCCTGCTCCTATGGTTTTGACTCTTCAATGAGTATTATAGGGGTAGGATGCTGAGGGCCTGACTCCAGCAATCACACACTAAGGTTGCTATGCTGGGTGAGAACGAGAAGCTGGTGCGACTTGGGGGGTGGGGGCGGGATGGAGAGGGAGGGACCAGCTGTGGTCCTGATGTTGTGTTGAACGCTGTAAAAGATTTATTGGAGTTAAGGTTGTTAATATAAGAAGAGTTTTTGTGATTAAATCCTGTGTAGAACACGGTCAACTCATAATTGGAAATATAATGAGTTTGGTTTTCCACTGTGACTCACACGTCTCCCTGTAACTCCTTGACACAACGTACAACTTTACACGTTTCCATTTCTGTTCTTCATACCTGAATTACTCTAGTCTAGTTTAGAGGTTTTGTGTTCAGAGACACAGTGTGGAAACATAGAAACATAGAAATTAGGTGCAGGAGTAGGCCATTCGGCCCTTCGAGCCTGCACCGCCATTCAATATAATCATGGCTGATCATCCAACTCAGTATCCCATACCTGCCTTCTCTCCATACCCCCTGATCCCTTTAGCCACAAGGGCCACATCTAACTCCCTCTTAAATATAGCCAATGAACTGGCCTCAACTACCCTCTGTGGCAGAGAGTTCCAGAGACCCACCATTCTCTGTGTGAAAAAAGTCCTTCTCATCTCGGTCCTAAAGGATTTCCCCCTTATCCTTAAGCTGTGACCCCTTGTCCTGGACCTCCCCAACATCGGGAACAATCTTCCTGCATCTAGCCTGTCCAACCCCTTAAGAATTTTGTAAGTTTCTATAAGATCCCCTCTCAATCTCCTAAATTCTAGAGAGAATAAACCGAGTCTATGCAGTCTTTGTTCATAAGACAGTCCTGACATCCCAGGAATCAGTCTGGTGAACCTTCTCTGCACTCCCTCTATGGCAATAATGTCCTTCCTCAGATTTGGAGACCAGAACTGTACGCAATACTCCAGGTGTGGTCTCACCAAGACCCTATACAACTGCAGTAGAACCTCCCTGCTCCTATACTCAAATCCTTTTGCTATGAAAGCTAACATACCATTCGCTTTCTTCACTGCCTGCTGCACCTGCATGCCTACTTTCAATGACTGGTGTACCATGACACCCAGGTCGCGTTGCATCTCCCCTTTTCCTAATCGGCCTCCATTTAGAAAGAGGCCACTCGGCCCACCGAGTCCACGCCGACCATCGATCACACTGGTTCTATGCTATCCCACTTTCTCATCCACTCCCTACACACCAAGGGGCAATTTACAGAGGGCCGAGTAACCTGCAAACCCGCGCGTCTTTGGGAAACCCACCTGGTCACAGGGAGAACGTGCAAACTCAGCACAGTCAGCACCCGAGGTTGGAGTCAGATAGTGTACAGGGATCGCTGGTTGGAGCCGGACCCGGTGGGCCGAACGGCTTGTTTCCGCGCTGTATCTCTGACACTAAACTAAACTGAATGAGCTTCTGTGTACACAATTTCATTGGAACCTGGGGGGTTTGTAGGTAAACTGGCCGCTGTAAGATTATTGAGGGTTTGGACACGCTAGAGACAGGAAACATGTTCCCGATGTTGGGGGAGTCCAGAACCAGGGGTCACAGTTTAAGAATAAGGTGTAAGCCATTTAGAACGGAGACGAGGAAACACTTTTTCTCACAGAGAGTGGTGAGTCTGTGGAATTCTCTGCCTCAGAGGGCGGTGGAGGCAGGTGCAACAGTCAGCACCCGAGGTCGGAATCGACCTGTGTCTCCGGCGATGCTGCGTCACTGTGCCACCCACTCGCATATTGAGGGACCAGGTGTTTTCCACATGCGTTTGAACCTACATGCGGTTTGTAGGTTGATTGGCAGCTGAGAATTGCCCCCCAGTGTGTAAAGGGTGGAGGGTAACACAGATCTAAGAGTGACCGGGCGATCGATCGAAGGTAGACACAAAATGCTGGAGTAACTCGGGGGGATAGTCAGTCAGCTTCTCTGGAGAGAAGGAATGGGTGACGTGGTAGGCAAGGACTCGGTAAAATTATTTTTGTCAAAACTCTGAATTGGGTCACATTTAATGAGGGCTTTGGCAGCTCTACAAACACTGGAGGTTCTCAGTTGAAAACCCTTTTGAACTTTATCCGTGGGGTCCGCACTGGTGAATGTTTTAACCATGCTTTGGTGGC
The DNA here is from genome assembly GCA_963514005.1 of Raja brachyura. The sequence goes on along the minus strand of OY740809.1, from coordinate 34,468,057 downwards.
TTAATAGAAGGTGGTTAGCATGGACTTGATGGGCCGAAGGGCTTTAAGAGTTGCAAGGTCTTTTTCTGAAAATGGATTCAATGTCTTCAATTAACACGGTGGCGCAGCGGTAGAGTTGCTGCCTCACAACGCCAGAGACCCGGGTTCGATCTTGACTACGGGTGCTGTCTGTACAGAGTTTGTACGTTCTTCCTGTGACCTGCGTGGGTTTTCTCCAAGATAGAAACATAGAAAATAGGTACAGGAGTAGGCCATTCGGCCCTTCGAGCCTGCACCGCCATTCAATATGATCATGGCTGATCATCCAACTCAGTATCCCATACCTGCCTTCTCTCCATACCCACTGATTCCTTTAGCCACAAGGGCCACATCTAACACCCTCTTAAATATAGCCAATGAACTGGCCTCAACTACCTTCTGTGGCAGAGAATTCCAGAGACTCACCACTCTCTGTCTCAATCTTCTAAATTCCAGCGAGTACAAGCCGAGTCTATCCAATCTTTCCTCATTTGAAAATCCTGACATCCCAGGATATTCGGTTTCCTCCCACACTCCAAAGACGTGCAGGTTTTTACGTGAGTTGGCTTAGTATAAGTGTAAAAGTGTCCCTATTGTGCGTAGGGTAATGTTAGTGTGCGGGGATCGCTGGTCGGTGCGGACTCGGTGGGTCGAACGGCCTGATTCCGCATGGTTTCTCCAAACATACCAAACAGAATTTTTGACATTCATCAAACAGAATTTTGACACTGAGCCACTTAAAGAGATATCAGGGCCGATGAAAAAATGTTGGGACATGGCATTGGACAAGAAGGTTAGAGCGGTCAAGAAAGGACTGCAGAGCTTGGAGTTTGGCAGCTAAATGTATCACTTCTTCCATAAATACACAACAAACAACAGACAACAGGTGCAGGAGTAGGCCATTCAGCCCTTCGAGCCAGCACTGCCATTCAATGTGATCATGGCTGATCATCCCCAATCAGTACCCCGTTCCTGCCTTCTCCCCATATCCCCTGACTCCGCTATCTTTAAGAGCTCACTCTTGAAACCATCCAGGGAACCGGCCTCCACCACCCTCTGAGGCAGAGAATTCCACAGACTCACCACACTCTGTGAGAAAAAGTGTTTCCTCATCTCCGTTCTAAATGGTTTACCCCTTATTCTTAAACTGTGGCCCCTGGTTCTGGACTCCCCCAACTTCGGGAACATGCTGCGGTAGAGCTGCTGCCTCACAATGCCAGAGATTCCTGCCTCTAGTTTCAATGAGACCCCCTCTCATCCTTCTAAATGCTGAATACAGACATGGTTAATGTCCTTGCTCACAGACCTGGCTAGTCTGTCTGCCTCAGATACATCTCTGCATACATAATGCACAGAAAAAGCCCACTCAGTCCATATTGATAATTTTTAAGGCAGAGATTTTGATGTTTGATTTTATTATTTGTCATTCGAACCTCAAGAGGCTCGAACGAAACTCCGTTTCTACATGCCATACACAATTCATTAAAAAAAACACAGACAATTCAATTCACACAAACATCCATCACAGTGAATCTCCTCCTCACTGTGATGGAAGGCAAAGTCTTCTCTCTCCCCCGCACCATCTCTCTCCCGAGGTCCAAGCTGCAGGCGGGCGGTGTTAAGTCCCACGGCCTTTGAGGTAGCGCCGGGCGATGTATGGCCCCGCTCTAGGCCCAAAGGTCACCGTTGGAGCCCTTTTGATGATTTTCTCAGATTCTTGATTAGTGCGGGTGTCAGGGGTTAGGGGGAGAAGGCAGGAGAATGGGGTTAGGAGGGGAAAATAGATCAGCCATGATTGAATGGCAGAGTAGCCTTGATGGGCCGAATGGCCTAATTCTGCTCCTATCACTTATGTCCATGAACTTATATGCTGAACCTCCGAAGTCGCTGCCACCGCCACCGGAAAGCCGCCACAGCTCCGAGTCGGGGCGCCGGAACGCCGGAACCCGCCGCAGCCCCGAAGTCGGCCAGCCTCGCGCTGGTGAGTCCAGGCTGGCTCTGCCTCCGGAGCCTCGAGGTCGGTCGCAGTTGGAGGCTGCCAGCTCCGCCATTAGGCCTCAGCGCAGACGGAGACGGAGACGGGGGATGCGACAAGAAAAGTCGCGTCCCCCCCTCCAATGGAAGAGACCAAAACGTTTCTCCCACCCCTCCCACACACATACACAACATAATAACTCAAATTAACTCACTCAAACAAGACAAGAAAACAACATAAAAAAGAAAAACAGACGGACTGCAGGCGATCAGGGGGTATGGAGAGAAGGCAGGTACGGGATACTGAGTTGGATGATCAGCCATGATCATATTGAATGGAGGTGCATGCTCGAAGGGCCGAATGGCCTACTCTTGCACCTATTGTCTATGTTTCTATGTTTCTATGTTACATGAATATCGGTGAGACCAAGCACAAGCTCGGCAATCGTTTCATTGAACAACTCCGCTCAGTCCGCCTAAGCCTATATGACCTCCTCCTAGCCAGAGAGTGACCCGTTGATCCCCCTGTGTGCTTCCTGCCCATTAACTAGCCATCAATCTGCCCCCAGCCTTGCGGTCTTGCCTGGCCTTCCAAATGTCCATACACTACATTCTTGATTCGTGCTTGTATATTCTGCCAACTGCACCATCCACAAACACTAACAGATCTGTCAAACACAAATTCTCTTTCATAAATCTGCGCTGACTCTCCCCAACTCTATCGGTTCGTTGAAGCACCCTTTTGCTCCATCCAGAGAAACACACTGTAGAATGTTTCTTGCTGCTCATATCTAGCTAATCGATCTCTTTTCCACTGCTGTTCCACTGACATTTTTCTTAAATATCAGGGTTAGGAAAATGCCCGAGCCTGCTAGATGTTTACAGTCCTGGAAATGCACAAAAAGCTTGATGGGCTTAGCATTGCCCGCGGTGATTAGTCGGAGGACAAGGGTGGTCACGGTGGCGCAGCGGTAGAGTTGCTGCCTTACAGTGCCTGCAGTGCCGGAGACCCGGGATCGATTCTTATGGGGTCTACAAATTCTACAAAATTCTACAAATTCTACAAAATTCTACAAAATTCTACAAATTCTACAAATTCTACAAATTCTACAAAATTCTACAAATTCTACAAATTCTACAAAATTCTACAAATTCTACAAAATTCTACAAATTCTACAAAATTCTACAAAATTCTACAAATTCTACAAAATTCTACAAATTCTACAAAATTCTACAAAATTATACAAATTCTACAAAATTCTACAAATTCTACAAAATTCTACAAATTCTACAAATTCTACAAATTCTACAAAATTCTACAAATTCTACAAAATTCTACAAAATTCTACAAATTCTACAAAATTCTACAAATTCTACAAAATTCTACAAATTCTACAAATTCTACAAATTCTACAAAATTCTACAAATTCTATAAATTCTACAAAATTCTACAAATTCTACAAATTCTACAAAATTCTACAAATTCTACAAAATTCTTAAGAGGTTGGACAGGCTAGATGCAGGAAGATTGTTCCCGATGTTGGGGAGGTCCAGGACAAGGGGTCACAGCTTAAGGATAAGGGGGAAATCCTTTAGGACCGAGATGAGAAGGACTTTTTTCACACAGAGAGTGGTGGGTCTCTGGAACTCTCTGCCACAGAGGGTAGTTGAGGCCAGTTCATTGGCTATATTTAAGAGGGAGTTAGATGTGGCTAAGTGGATCAGAGGGTATGGACAGAAGGCAGGTACGGGATACCGAGTTGGATGATCAGCCATGATCATATTGAATGGCGGTGCAGCCTCGAAGGGCTGAATGGCCTACTCCTGCACCTAATTTCTATGTTTCTATGTTTCTATGTTTCTATGATCCCGACTACGAGCGCTGTCTGTATGGAGTTTGTGCGTTCTCCTCGTGACCTGCGTGGGGTTTTTCCGGATTCCTCCCACACTCCAAAGACGTGCAGGTTTGCAGGCTAATTGGCTTGGTGTAAATGTAAAATTCTCCTCCGGTGTGCAGAATAGTGTTAGTGTGCGGGGACAGCATGGACTCGGTGGGGCTGAAGGGCCTGATTTCCCACTGTATGTCTAAACTAAACTACACTAAACTAAATAGACCAGCCACGATTGAATGGCGGAGTAGACTTGATGGTCCGAATGGCCTAATTCTGCTCCTTGAATGTATGAACTAGAATTCTACCGCTCCTCCACAGTGGGGCTGAAACATATCGTGCCCAACTTGCACTGCACTGCTCTCTGCCCGGGCATGAGGACACTTGAGGTTCAATTTCATTGGAATGCTCATTTCTACTTGGAGGTTGCCGTGATTAAAAATAGACCCGACCTGGAAATCTGCGAGAAGTCGGTCTTTTTTTTTGTGAACAGCGAGATTTGGAAAGAGAGATCTTACAGAAAGTTCCATTGAAATTGTCTGACATTCCTGAGCCAGGTAGAAGGTAATACTTACGTAGCACGCACGTATGGGCAAAGCTGACTTTCAATACTCATCAGCTCAAACGCAGCCGCCTGGAAAGCAGAATGGATTTGTAGTTAGATAAAAAGGACACTAAGTCCTGGAGTGACTCAGTGGATCAGGCAGGTGGGGGAGAGAGGCAGTACAAAGCGTGGCACTTAATAGGCGGACAAAATTATAACGATATAGACAATAGACAATAGGTGCAGGAGTAGGCCATTCGGCCCTTCGAGCCAGCACCGCCATCCAAAGTGATATATCAGTCCGAATAAAGGCCTTGACTCTAAAATTTAGACACCTACCCATGTTCTCCAGAGATGCTGCCTGACCCGCTGAGTTACTCCAGCACTTTGTGAGCCTTTTAGAACCTCATTTGATGATTTTTTTTCATACAATGGACAATAGACAATAGGCAATAGGTGCAGGAGTAGGCCATTCAGCCCTTCGACCAGCACCGCCATTCAATGTGTTCATGGCTGATCATCCCCAATCAGTACCCCGTTCCTGCTTTCTCCCCATATCCCCTGATTCCACTATTTTTAAGAGCCCTATCTAACTCTCTCTTGAAAGCATCCAGAGAACCGGCCTCCACCACCCTCTGAGGCAGAGAATTCCACAGACCATCCACAGATATTTGTCAATTTTCCTCCACAGATGCTGCCTGACCCGCTGAGCTCCTCCAGCACTTTGTTTTTTGCACCCACTCCAGGGGAATCACCGCTTTCCATTATTATAGATCAGTAAACCATGATCTAATGAGCGCTGTACACACTCCTAGCTTAATCTAGTTGAAGAAACTCAGCGGGTGAGGCAGCGTCTATGGAGCGAAGGAGTGGGTGACATTTCGGGTCGAGACCCTTCTTTGTGTTGGAACAAAGATATGAAGCTCCTATCTGGCCTTACAGTAGGTACTTGAATCAATCATTCTGAGTTCAAGCGAGCAGCTACAGCAAATAGCCAAGGACAAAAGAACTGTACACTGTTTAATAACATTAGAAGATTATAAAATTATTTTACGGCTTCAGGAATAGTGTGATGTATAAGCTCCCATTAATTTTCCACTGAAGCATGTTGAACGGTGGCATTTAATAGTATTTTGTACCACACTAATTAGGCAATAGGCAATAGGTGCAGGAGTAGAGGCCATTCGGCCCTTCGAGCCAGCGCCGCCATTCAATGTGATCATGGCTGATCATCCCCAATCAGTACCCAGTTTCTGCCTTCTCCCCATATCTTTAAGAGCCCTATCCAGCTCTCTCTTGAAAGCATCCAGAGAACCGGCCTCCACCTTTAGGTTTAGAGTTCCACAGACTCACCACTCTCTGTGAGAAAAAGTGTTTCCTCATCTCCGTTCTAAATGGCTTACCCCCTATTCTTAAAGTGTGGCCCCTGGTTCTGGACTCCCCCAACATCGGGAACATGTGTCCTGCCTCTAGCGTGTCCGAACCCTTAACGATCTTCACAATAATACATCTTGTTATTCAACGGCAATGATTAGGCACAAGGCTGGCGTGGTGGCGCAGCGGTAGAGTTGCTGCCACTCAGCGCTGACAGCACCGGAGGCCCGGGTTCAATCTCGACTACGGGCGCTGTCTGTACGGAGTTTGCACATTCTCCCCGTGACTGCGCGGATTTTCTACGAGATCTTGGGTTTCCTCCCACACTCCAAAGACGTACAGGTTCGTAGGTTAGTTGTATGTGTATGTGTATGTGTACCAGCTGTATCTCTGTCTGGTTTGGGGACTGTAAAGCCTCCGACTGGAAGTCCGTGCAGAGAGTGGTGAGGACAGCGGAAAAAATCATCGGGATCTCTCTCCCTTCAATCGGGGATATTGTGACCAAACGTTGCGTGTCTAAGGCCAGCAGTATTATAAAAGACCCCACACATCTCCATCACGGACTATTCACTCTGCTGCCCTCGGGCAAAAGATATCGCAGCATAAGGAGCAGAACATCAAGGTTCTGCAACAGCTTCTTCCCACGAGCCATCAGATTCCTGAATGCCATGTAATGGGCTGCCACCATTGTCTATTTATCCTTTTATCCATTTTATCCATGTTATCCATGTTTATCCTTCTGTTAAATATCGTGTTGCACAGGGAGCCAAATGCAACGTAATTTCGTTTGGAACTGCATATATCGATGTATTTCTAAATGACAATAAAGTTTGTTTGACTTTGACTTTTGACTTGACTAAATTGTCCCTGGTGTGTGTGTGGGGTAGTGTTAATGTGCGGGGATCGCTGGTCGGCACGGACTCGGTGGGCCGAAGGGTTTGTTTCCGCGCTGTATCTTTAAACCAAGCAAAGCTGCACACGGTGCGGTAATCAAATCTTCATAATAAACGCTATCCTGCGGGCTGCCTTTCAGTCATTCATGCACAAGGGACATCCAGGTCTCTTTGAATGCTGACGGTCACCCAATCTCTCACCGTTTAACAAAGACACTACTCCCGGTGATCGCACATTTTCCGTACTATATTCCCTCTTGCATCTTCTCAGCTGGTTGGCACAGACTTGGTGGGCCGAAGGGCCTGTTTCCGCACTGAATCTCTAAACTAAGCACTTACCGGCTTTGGAAGAATCTTCTTCCTTATATCTAGTTTAAATCTAGTTAATAACTGTTTAAATTTAGGCTTTCGATCTGCCTCAATCTTTCTTCAGTCCGACCCGAAACATCGCCTATTCATCCTCTCCAGAGATGCTGCCTGGCCCGCTGAGTTACTCCAGCATTTTGTGTCTATCTTCTGATTAATGTATATTTTGAAGCAGCAATATCATTTTATATGAGGTCCCACATGGCCTGTTGAGACCTTGGTAGATTGCTGCATTGAAAAAAAAATTACCTTCCTGTTTCTCTCCATGACTCATTTCATGTCATTTATTCTCCTGCAGCGGCTCAAACCTATATAACTTCACTTTGTTCAGCTGTTATCTAATTCCCTTTCATAAGTTCATTGGTGAATTGAATTGAATACTTCACTGTTACATGTGACAAGTCACAGTGAAATTAATTGCTTACGTACATGCCCAAGGTATGCAAATAGTGGCCAATAAAGGGCAAACTTACAAAGAACCTCCGCACCAGGTCCCCCTTTGTTCTACCCCACCCACATGGCTGTCCCCCCCCCCCCCCGCGCCGGGCCCTCCTTTCTTCCTTCCCCTCGGCAGCGAGGTCCCCACTCCCACGTGGTCCGTCCTCATCAGTCGTTCGGCCGTACTGAACTCTCCACTATCGCCACCGGGTCCTCTCCGGACAGCCTCCGTGGCGGCAACCCAGCCCCAACCGCGGGCTCCACAGTCCCAGGGTCACGAGGCTCCGACCCAGTGCAGAATTAGGCCATTCGGCCCATCAAGTCTACTCCGCCATTCAATCGTGGCTGATCTATCTCTCCCTCCCAACCCCATTCCCCTGCCTTCTCCCCATATCCTCTGACACCCGCACTAACCACAAATCTATCTATCTCTGCCTTCAAAATACCCATTGACTCGGCCTCCACAGCTGTCTGTGGCAATGAATAACACAGATTCACCGCCCACTGACTAAAGAAATTCCTCCTCGTCTCCTTTCTAAAAGTATGTCTCTATTCTGAGGCTGTGCCCTCTGGTCCTGGACTCTCCCACTAGTGGAAACATCCTCTCCGCATCCACTGTATCCAGGTCTCTCTTCCTTGACTAATAAATGAAAGCCACCCATCTGTTTTGAAATCTTATTACCGATCTGTCCTGTTGCCTTTAAAGATCCTTGGATAAACATTTTCAAAATTCCTTTACCTTGCAAACCTTTGCATTGACCATCTAACCCAACTCATCTTCCTAAAGGAACATCCTTTAATTCTGAGGCTATGGCCTCTGATCCTAGACTCTCCCACTAGTGGAAACATCCTCTCCACATCCACTCTATCCAGGCCTTTCACTATTCGGTAAGTTTCAATGAGGTTCCCCCTCGCATCCATCTAAACTCCAGCGAGTACAGGCCCAGTTCCGTCAAACGCTCGTCATACGTTAACCCATTAATTCTCCCACTGGGATCATTCTCGTCCTTTCAACAGATTCCGTGCTGTATTATGGGCCAAGGAGGTCCAGGGAACTGCAGACGATCGGTTTACAAAAAAAGACACAACGTGCTGGAGTAACTCGGCAGGTCAGGCAGCATCTCTGGGTGACTTGGAGAGATATGCTGGGCAAACACTTACAATTGTACCTCTCTTTAAATGGATGGAATTAAAGATTGTAAAATTAAGGCCACAAGAACTAAGAATAAAGCATAAACTGTGTGGGGAGAGGTCGATGCTAATTTCAGAAAGAAGCGTAAAGAGGGACAATGATGGATTAAAGGAGGACAAGAAAATCAGGACATAATAAAAAATAAAAAATAAAAATAGAGAGAGTACAGAGGAGATTTACTAGAATGTTGCCTGGGTTCCAGCAACTAAGTTACAGAGAAAGGTTGAACAAGTTAGGTCTTTATTCTTTGGAGCGCAGAAGGTTAAGGGGGGACTTGATTGAGGTCTTTAAAATGATGAAAGGGATAGACAGAGTTGACGTGGATAAGCTGTTCCCATTGAGGGTAGGGAAGATTCAAACAAGAGGGCATGACATGAGAATTATGGGACAGAAGTTTAGGGGGTAACATGAGGGGGAACTTCTTTACTCAGAGAGTGGTGGCTGTGTGGAATGATCTTCCAGCAGAAGTGGTGGAGGCAGGATCGATTTTAACATTTAAAAGTAAAGTGGATAGGTATATGGACGGGAAGGGAATGGAGGGGTATGGTCTGAGTGCAGGTAGATGGGACTAGGGGAAAATAAATGGTCGACACGGACTGGAAGGGCTGAGAAGGCCTGCTTCCGTGCTGGAAATGTTATATGTTATGTTATAAGGAAACATCTTCAAAAAGTTTCAATTTGAAATTTAAGATTTGAAAAATCTAGAATGGAGGACAGGTAATGAGTGAATTTCTGGGCTGGTGCCAAGTGTACATCACATGGTTGAAAAATGTCATTAGTCGTGTACAGTGGCACAGTGTTAGATTTGCTGCCTCACAGCGCCAGAGACTTGGATTAGATTCTGACTGTGGGTGCTGTCTGCGCGGAGTTTGCACGTTCTCCCCGTGACCTGCGTAGGTTTTTTTCCAGGATCTCCAGTTTCCTCCCACACCCAAAGACGTACAGGTTAGTTGGCTAATAAGGGTCTTGACCCGAAACGTCGCCTTTCTCCTTCGCTCCTTAGATGCTGCTGCACCCGCTGAGTTTCTCCAACTTTTTGTGTACCCTCGATTCTCCAGCATCTGCAGTTCCTTCTTTAACATAGTTGGCTAATTGGTTTGGTATAATTGTAAATTGTCCCTTGTCTGTGTGTGTGTAGGATAGTGTAAATGCCCTGTCCCACTGTACGATTCATTCCAAGAGCTCTCCCGAGTTTAAAAAAATCAAACTCGAGGTAAGCACGGAGAATGAACGTAGCTGGTATGTTGGAGCTCGGGGACGTCTCTTAGCGGCTCGTAACGCTAATGGCAGGTACTCGGGAAGACTCGCTAACGGCAGGCGAGCACGGGAAGACTGGTGAAGATTTTTCAACATGTTGGAAAATGTCCACGAGAGCCCCGAGTACCGACGAGCGGCCGTTACCGTAAATCTCCGAGTTCGAATCAGGGCAAACTCGGGAGAGCTCTTGGAATGAACTCGTACCATGGGACAGGGCTTTAGGTGTGCGGGGATTGCTGGTCGGCGCAGACCCAGTGGGCTGAACGGCCGGTTTCCGTATAGTACCTCTCTAAACTAAATCTGAGATGAATAAGATGCAATGAACATTGAATTCCCAAATTTTAGGTAACCCACTTTCTTACCCCACTATATCCACCCCCCTCCCCCACCCCCCTCTCCCACCCCTCTGCCCCACTTGTCTCTCCCCCCCAACTCCCTCCCCCCCCCCACTTTCCTCTCTCTGCCTTCACAATGCACACCTCTTCCAACCTGCCCCCCCATACCTTGCGCTCTTGTCTCTGGCTTGACCTGCGGAGTTACTGTTTGATTAATTGGCTTTCGTAAAATCGTACGAAAGACAAGGGCCTGTTTCAATGCTGTATCTCCAAACTAAACTAAACTAAGCTAAAGATGTCCTGCCTGCCCCGCTGAGTTAAGGGCCTGTCCCACCAGCATCCGACTCCATGCAGTGAGCGCGACCAAACCGGCAGCGGGGGCCGCGCGGAGGTTGGGTGAGTGGCGCGACGCGGCGCAAAGTTGGAGCGAAGTCCGCAAGGTAAGTTCTCAAGGACAGAGAGGGGCACACAGAGAGGGGCACGGAGGCACGACGTCGAGGCGGTGCGTAATGCGTCGAGGCGACTGCGGGCCGACAAGCCGTTGCCGCGCGGAATTTTTGAACACAGTCAGTTTTTCGAAGCCCCGCGCGATGTCGGGACGAACTCCACACAATTCCGCTGGGCTTCCGGACGGCTCAAGCGACCACGTTAGGTCACGCTCACCGCGTGGAGTCGCATGCTGGTAGGACAGGCCCTTTACTCCAGCTCTTTGTGTCCATCTTTGGTATAAACCAGTATCTGCAGTTCCTTTCCACACAGTGACTGTAGGAGTTCTGGACCAAACTGTTGGCTAATTGTTTTTGTATGATTGTAACTTGCCCCTTGTGTGTGTGTGTAGGATAGTGTAAGTGTGCGGGGATCACATCCACTAATCTATTAAAGTACGTGTCCATATACATAGAAACATAGAAAAACAGATGCAGGAGTAGGCTGTTCGGCCCTTGGAGCCGGCACCACCATTCAATATGATCATGGCTGAGGATCCAAAACCAGTGCCCCGATCCTGCCTTCTCCCCACACCCCTTGATTCTTTAGCCCAAAGAGCTAAATCTAACTCTCTCTTGATAACATCCTGTGAAAATACCCAGCCTCCACTGCCTTCTGCGGCAGAGAGTTCCCCAGATTCACAACTCTCTGGGTGAAAAAGTTTTTCCTCATCTCAGTCCGACACACATGAATAACACACAATGCAATTATCTTTACAGCTCTTTGGAAAATTATGTATTCTTAGGTGTTTTTACTTGAAACCAAAGAGGTCCGGGAAATCAGGCACAAACAACCCACACACAAGTAATGAAAATAACATAACAGGACACATATCACCATTGACAGAGAAACAAAGAAACATAGAAATTAGGTGCAGGAGCAGGCCATTCGGCCCTTCGAGCCTGCACCGCCATTCAATATGATCATGGCTGATCATCCAACTCAGTATCCTGTACCTGCCTTCTCTCCATACCATCTGATCCCCTTAGCCACAAGGGCCACATCTAACTCCCTCTTAAATATAGCCAAAGAACTGGCCTCAACTACCCTCTGTGGCAGAGAGTTCCAGAGACTCACCACTCTCTGTGGCAGAGAGTTCCAGAGACCCACCACTCTCTGTGTGAAAAAAGTCCTTCTCATCTCGGTCCTAAAGGATTTCCCCCTTATCCTTAAGCTGTGACCCCCTTGTCCTGGACCTCCCCAACATCGGGAACAATCTTCCTGCATCTAGCCTGTCCAACCCCTTAAGAATTTTGTAAGTTGCTATAAGATCCCCCCTCAATCGTCTAAATTCTAGTGTGTACAATCCGAGTCTATCCAGTCTTTCTTCATATGAAAGTCCTGCCATCCCAGGAATCAGTCTGGTGAACCCTCTCTTACTCCACTTACACTAGTTTCTATAAGATCCCCTCTCAATCTCCTAAATTCTAGAGAGTATAAACCAAGTCTTAAACCAATTAAGACTTGCATCATGCAGGTATACAAAGAGGAACAACTGAATGTATTAACTGGAACTTAAATGTTGTTCACTGCTCTTTAGTCATTTACACAGCACAGTAGATCGTGTAGCAATTACCGTGCGTGCTTCTTACGTCTAATTTAATCATACCACTGTTTATTGTTTTACCCAGGAGATTTCGAATATCTCCTCGTCTAATTTAATTTAGTTGGGTTTGGTTTAGAGATAGAGCGTGGAAACAGGCCCTTCGGCCCACCGAGTCCACGCTGACCGGCTATTCCCCGCACATTGACACTGTCCCACACACACTGGGGACAATTTACATTTTATAACCAAGTCAATTGACCTACAATCCTGCACGTCTTTGGAGTGTGGGAGGAAACCGAAGATCTCGGAGAAAGCCCGCGGGGAGAACGTGCAAACTCCGTACAGACAGCGCCCGTGATCGGGATCCAACCCGGGTCCCCGGGGCTGCATTCGCTGTAAGGCAGCAACTCTACCGCTGCGCCACGGTGACTGCCCGTGATCTTTAGTCTAACTTTCCTACCTAACTTTTCTAACAAAGCTCTTTACTCAACATAGGGAGGTTCAGTCCCTGATATATTCAACATTCCTGGTCAACAAGGGAACCCTTGGTCTGGGAATGGGCAGGGAAATGCCGCCGAGGTGAAAGATGTGTCCTAGAAGTCATCAAGACATAAACAGCATGGAAACAGGCCCTTCGGCGCAGACAGCGCCCGTAGTCGGGATTGAACCCGGGTCTCTGGCGCTGTGAGGCAGCAACTCTACCGCTGCGCCACCGTGCCGCTCAGATCTCTCCTGATCTGCTTCAGAGCAAAATATTTATATTTTCTTTGAACTACCGACTTAAAACCGTACCCATTCTGCGGCATAATGTACTAAACTAAACTAAACTAAACTATCTATATTAGCTGACTACAAGAATGAATGACTATAGATGACTGGGTCAACGTATGATGAGCATTCGACGCCACTGGGCATGTACTTGCTGGAGTTTAGAAGAATGAGGGGGGACCTCATTGAATAGTGAGAGACCTGGATAGAGTGGATGTGGAGAGGATGTTTCCACCAGTGGGAGAGTCTAGGACCAGAGGGCACAGCCTCAGAATTAAAGGACGTGCCTTTAGAAAGAAGATGAGGAGGAATTCCTCTGGTCAGAGGGTGGTGTTTTACTCTCGATGCCCAGCGCTTCCACTGTGAATGACGTTGGTCAAATGCTGAACCTTGTCCTGGACATTGAAGAGGTATTCCTTTTGTGAAGCTGTCTCTCAAGTATTAGAGGGAATTACTTCAAATGATTTAAAAAAAAATAAATAGAATTAAATCTATGAAAGTAATTGCAATCGCAGTTGGACTGGAGGGGGCTACTGGAGGATCTTGGGGTCCAAGTCCATAACTCCCTAGAAGTGGCAGCAGAAGTAGAGATTCAAGATTCAAGAGAGTTTATTGTCATGTGTCCCTGATAGGACAATGGAATTCTTGCTTTGCTTCAGCACAACAGAACATAGTAGGCATTGACTACAGAACAGATCAGTGTGTCCATATACCATTATATAAATATATACACACACAAATAAATAAACTGATAAAGTGCAAATAACATATAATGGGTTATTAATGTTCAGAGTTTTGTCCGAGCCAGGTTTAATAGCCTGATGGCTGTGGGGAAGTAGTTATTCCTGAACCTGGTCATTGCAGTCTTCAGGCTCCTGTACCTTCTACCTGAAGGTAGCAGGGAGATGAGTGTGTGGCCAGGGTGGTGTGGGTCCTTGATAATGTTGCC